>PVLA01006831.1:0-115959 GCA_004027455.1 Hydrochoerus hydrochaeris
CCATGCCCCTGGCCAGGACCCAATAAGCCATCCCAAATCGATTCCCTGTGCCTAGCACACACTAACTGGGTGAAGGCCCCTGAAGTTTGGCTGGCCCGGTGGGGAGGGGCAGGCATAGGCAGCTGCTGCTTACACCTCAGTGACAAGAGCAGGCAGGAAAGGGTGGAGTTCCCTCTCCAGCAAGCTTTGGAGGAGACTTGGCCAACAGGAAAAGGGGCTGGGACCTGCACTATAACCTGTGTGGAGGAAGCAAGAACCATGACAGGAGAAAGAGGCAGGAGGAGGACCCCAGCCCAGAACCCTGAGAGCCTTGATCCAGGAGAAGGAAAAACAAGGGAGACTAAGGGTGGCAAACACACAATATCAGGCATGGCTTCAATGGACATTAATAGATATCTTTGGGACCTTGTAGACAAGCTCAAAAGTGAAATATTAAATCAGGTAAAGCAGGATATGAGTAGAGTAATCAAAGAAATGCTCTCAGGAAGCATCTCAGGATGATACAGATGGAAGAAGGGAGGAACACAAAAAAGGAGAGAAACATTCAATAAAGAATATAAAGAAAATATAGAATACATGAAGCAGATTCAAAGAGACTACCAGGAAATTGGAAACTCCATTGAAAGCTGGCAAAATGCCTTAAAAGAAACTAAGGATAGACTATCAAAACTTGAAGACAAGTTTGCAATGTGTGATCATTAAAGGAAAGATCTCTTAAAAATAACAAGGAAACAGGTAGTAGCAATACAAAGGCTAGAAGATGACAAGAAAATCTACAATTTAAGAATAAGAAACGTGAACAAAGAAGCAGGAATACATACAGGCGAATTACAAAGGCTATTCATGGAAATAATTAAAGAAACTTCCCAAGCATGGGAAAAGAAAATGACATTCAGTTGTGTGAGGCATACAGAACTCCAGCCACCAAACAGATGTACACCCAGACATAATAATCAAGATACCATAAATTTAGTATAAAAACAGAATATTAAAAGCCATCAGAGAAAAGAAACAGATTACCTATAAAGGTAAGCCCATCAGAATCACAGCTGACTTCTCAACACAGACCATCAGATCAAGAAGAACTTGGAACAAAGTATTCCAAGCCCTGAAAGAAAATAACCTCCAGCCCAGATTGTTGTACCCTGCAAAGCTGTCACTAGAAATTAATGGAGAAACAAGATGCTTCCATGACAAACAGGAACTGGGGGAGTTTGTGACCACCAATCCAACCCTACAGAGAATACTGAAAGACATTCTAGAGAGAGAGAGAAAAAAATACCAGGATTTTAGGAACAGTGGCAGAAAGGCCTCAATGAGTGAGGCAGGCAGTAGAATGAAGGAGAAAAATAGACAAACAAAGGCAGAAAAATAGCATGGCAGAAATGAGGCAAAGAAGGATAACTAGAAACTATAACATAGATGGCCTTGATATGCTATATTGTTAATAGTGCACCAGGATGTAAAACCCACATTATTCACACTACTCTGCTTAGATGTATTATATTCTGTTCCAGTCATTCTACCTGTACTAGATTTGAAGGCAAAGACAGTAATCTAGAAAATAACAGGATATAGTATGGTAATCATCCTTAATTTTGTATTAACTTAATCTAAAGCTTTGTAAACCCTACACTGTTTTACCATGACTGATTGTAATCGAATCTGGTTTGTTGGATCACTGTTTTGTATTGATAGATTTTATTTAAAGCTGTTATGATTGATAGTATCAAGTCTGAGATTTTAGGCAACTGCACTTAACATGACAAGATCCACTAGAATATCCACTATGGTTTGATTATTACCTGCCTTTAAAGTTTTATACTGTCTACAATGGTTTATTTTTACTAATATTGTTATTTAGTGCTTTACTCAATTATACTGATATATTCAATTTTGCCTGATGATATAGATATTCTATTGAAGATAATAAGAAACAACACAGTAATCATTGCAGATCACCTTGTACTGTGGCTTTATATGACTTTTTGGTTTCATGTTTTTATAGGAATTTGTTTTGTTTTGTCTTGCTAAGTTTTGTTTTTCCCTCTAATACAGAAAGTATAGAAATATATGCAGAGATTCATGCATACATAGCTATTTACACTCTCACTGTTTGACTATCTACTTTGTATGCTTTATTTTGTAACTTGTACAACTATTTCTAAGAGGACAATATGTAATTCATTAACTAGTTATTTCTTATTGTTTATCTTTTTTTTGAATTCTGTATTATCTCTACCCTTTACATGTTTTTTTTCTCTTTAAATAAAAAAACATGAAATATTAAAACAAAAACATGGAAGCTGTCAGAGGATAAAATACTTAAAACTTTTGAAAAGATATAGACAATGAATTTCTGAATAGAAACCCAGTTGCATGAGAATCATCCAAAAAAATTATACCAGATGAAATGCTTCTGCACAGCAAAGAAAACAAATGACAGAGTGAATAGACAATCTAGAGAATGGGAAGAAATAGTGTCAGCTATTCCAAAAAAAATTATACCAGATGAAATGCTTCTGCACAGCAAAGAAAACAAATGACAGAGTGAATAGACAATCTAGAGAATGGGAAGAAATAGTGTCAGCTATTCCTCAGATTGAGGAGTTATATTAGAATAAAAAATTCAAATAAAAACCCCAATCAAAAAATGGTAAATGAAATGAACAGACACTTCTCAGAAGTACAAATGGCCAATAAACACAGGAAAAAATGTTCATCATCTCTGGCCATTAGATAAATGCAGATGAAAATACTGAGATTCCCATACTTCAGAAAGAGTGGTTAGCATCAAGAAATCAAATATTAACAAATACAAGAGAGGCTAAAGGGAAAAGAAAACCTTGTTATCAGTGCTAAAGCAATTTACAAACAGCAACATAAAAAACAAATTAAAATATATAGAAAATGACAAGACCCACAAACAAAATGCAACCCAAGCTTCCAACCCATCCAGTACAAATCCAAGGGCATAAGGAGGTAGAGGACTTCACAAGCTGCTCCCTTGAATTTTCTCAAATGATAACAGAAATAAAACCAAACAAACACGTGAAAAACAAAAATTTAACTAAAGAACAAATAAATGGGGCCCGGAGATAATCATATTAGAAATAATCCCTCAGGGAAAATAAGAGATGATGATAAAAATAAAGGACATGATAAGTGAATCTTGAGTAGAAACAGATAAAAAACGACAGAGGAGCTTAGGAAAATGATGGCAATGCATAAATGCCCAACATAGGAAAGTAATGGAATTCATGAAAACAGGTCTACACAAAAATCCAGGTGATTAAAAACTCGAAGTATACACAATAGATTGAAGGAAGGGTGAGGATAGAATATTAGATCTAGAAGACAGAATTTTGGCTAGTGACCATAGAAATAAATATGTCTTTAGAAAAAGCATGTGGACATACAAAAATGAATACAACAGCTATAAGATGAAATATAGGAGAACAAAATAAGATTTATTAGGGTCAATAAGAAAACAGGAGGCAATATAAATGCCATAAAAACCCTGTTCTTAGAAATAATAATAGATAATTTACCAAACATGGAGAAAGTATTTGACATATAGATAAGCAAGGCCTATAGAAATGCATTTAGCTACAACCCAAATAAATCTACATTAAATATATAATAATTGTAGATTGTAGATCATATTTGCTCGTTCAGTCTCTTACACTAGGGAGACAATACAGTATTTACACATGTGAGGTTGTTTTATTTCACTTATGAGTATGGTTTCAAATCACGTCCATTTACTTACAAAAAACTTGATGCAATCTTTCTTTATAGCTGAGTAGTACTCCATTGTATAAAAAAACAGGTTTTTTATTCATTCCAAAATCAAGAACAAGAATGTAAGCTATCACCACTCATATTCAACATAGTTATATATATATATATATATATATATATATCACAAATTAAACAACAGAAAAATAAAAGTAATAAAATAGAAAGTAAAAATTTAAATTATCACTATTTACTGAGAATGTGAAACTCTACACATTAAACCCCAAAAACTCCACCACAAGGCTTCTAGATTAAATAATTAAATTCACTTGCATAGTTTGACACAAAGTCAATACTGAAAAATCAGTAGCATTTCTGCCCACAAACAGCAAACTTACTGAAAGTAAACAAATCTTGCATAGTAGCATCCAAAAAATGAAATACTTAGTATTCAATCTAACAGGCAAAGTAAAAGATGTTTACATTGAAAACTCTGGTTCTCTGAAAAAGGAAATTGAAGGGTATATTAAAATACGGAAATATATCCTTTTTCTTAGGTACAAAGAGCTACTACACTGAAAATTACTAAATTTTCAAAATTGTTATACGGATTTAATGCAATCCAAATCAACATTGCAATAGCATACCTCCCAGAATTAAGGAAAATAATTCTAAATTTTATTTTGTATCAGAATAAACCTAGAATAACAAAAAAATCTGGGCAGCAAAGGCAAGGCAGGAGTCATCACAATCTATGACTTTAAATCATATTCCAAATCTATTGTGATAAAAAAATATAGTATATCCAGACAACAGACTGGGAATCAATGGAACAGATTAGAAGATTCTGAAAAAACTTCAAACACACTGAACCACCTTATTATCCACAAGAGGATCAACATAGACTCTTTAATAAATGTGCTGAAAAATCTGGCTTTCCCCACATTGAAGACAAAAACTAGACATGTCTCTCACTATGTGATAAACTAAAATCAACATGGATCAAATATCTAAATATTAAAACAGAAACACCACATATGCTGGAAGAGATAATGATGCTGTAGGCAAAGACTTTGTGAGCAAAACCCTGATCAGAGGGGAAATATTACAAAGAATCAACAACTGGGATCTCATCTTATTAAAAAGCTTCTACACAGCAAAAGAAATCATCAAAAGAGTAAGGAGACAAGTGTGGGAAAATATTTGTCAGCTGTTCATCAGAAAAAGGACTAATATCTAGAATATAGAAAGAACTCAAAAAACCACATTCCCCAGATGTAAAGATCCAGTTCAAAAATGATCACCTGAAATGAATAGATACTTCTCAGCTGAAGAAGTATAAATGCAAATAAATACATGAAAAACTGTTCAACATCACTGGTCATTCGAGAGATGCAAATTAAAACACTGAGATTCCATCTCACTCCAGAAAGAATGGCTATTTATCAAGAAATCAATCAATAATATGCTGGGAGGGCTGTGGGGAAAAAGGAACACTTCCTCAATTTTGGTGGGAGTATAGACTGGTGGGACCACTGCAAAAACCTTGAGAGTTCATCAAAAAATTAAAGCTAGGGGTTTGTTTTCACCATTTTCTTTCTCTTCTTGGTGTCTTCCTGAAAGAATTAAAGACATCATACCACCCATTGAAATATATTCACACCCATGTGTATAGAAGCATAGTTTTTAATAGCTAAACTTGGAAATAGCCCAAATGCCCATCAACCAGTGAATGAATCAAGAAGATGAAGGTTTTTTAAATATACAATGGAGTACTATTCAGCCATAAAGAAAGGTGAACTTGAGACATTTTTAGGCAAATGGGTGGACCTTGAGACCATACTCTAAAGTGAAACAAATTAGACACATATGTGTCAATATTGCATTTTTTCTGGTGTGAGAAATTTAAAGTGTAAATGAGGACCAGTATGTATATTGGACATAATGAAATAGGAAGAATATTCTATTTTGAAAAAGGAAAGTTGTGGGAAAAAGCAGAGGAATCAAGAAACATTCTGTACAGGTACAAAGTGCCTATGATGAATGTGATCATTATGTACATTTAAAATGTATCAACAAACTTAATTTAAAATTGAATTGGTATCATGCTTAAAATTCATTATTTTGTCTGTATTTTTTAAAATTTCTTTCCCCACCAAACAGATGCCTTCCTCCTAAGTATAGACTTCAATATTGTCACTAAATTTATAATTTCTAGCAAGTAGAATTGCTAAATAAATGAATGGAATTACATCTCCAGGCTTTATCTTGATTCATTTATTCACTTATACAAAGTTGAAAGATAATATGAAAAATCTAAAAAGTGATAATGATCTTAGTATTTTTAGTGTTACTGTACTTCCTGCTTATAAGTGTCTATCAATATATACACATACATGTTTATAGCAGCACAGTTTGTAATACCTAAGTCTTGGAATTAGCCCAAATGTCCATCAACTAATGAATGGTTAAAGAAGTTGCAGTTTGTTTTACAATGGAGTACTACTCAGTCATAAAGAAGGGTCAACTTGAGACATTTGTAGGTAAATGCATGCCCTTGGAGGTCATATTCTTCAGTGAAATAAATCAGAAAAAATGTGTAAATGTCACTTTCTCCCATGTAAATAATCAAAGTGTAAATAAGAACCAAAATGTGTCATAGATTTTGTGATATAAGAATCAGGGAACTAGGGAGGGGAGAGAGAGAAAGGGAGGAAACAAAAAAGAAAAAAATGATAAAAAAGTAAAAAGTAGAAACAAAGATTTTATAAATATAGAAGGGGAGAGGGGTTGAAGAGAAGGTAGGGGAATGGAGAAAAAAAGGAAAATCAAGATACATCATGTCTAGGTACAAATTCCCTATGATGAATGTGCTAATTGTGTAGATCTAAAATGTACCAATAGATTACCTAAGTAAAGTTTAAAATGTACCAATAAATTTAACTAATTAAAAATTTAAAAAAAAAGAATTTAGATGTGTTTCATACTTGCTCCAAGCCCCCACGCTTATTATGTATTACACATGTACTAAAAATGCTTAAGAGAAGCCACTGGATCTGGGTGATAGCATCTACATATATAGGAGAATACATATCTTTGTCACATAGGTCTAGGGTCTACTTCTACATTTATAGAACAGTTCTAGTCAACATCTATTTCTTAGAGGAAACAGAAGAAAGTTACTAAGACAAACTATAATCCCACTGCTGCACTTGAACTTGGGAACACCGTTTTTATCTATCTCCCTCCTCCACTTGCATTCTAAACAACCCCACCATCAGCTCCCTCGTATAGTATCTCATGTCATGATACAGAATCTCACACATCTGTCCCCTGTGTGTTTGGTCATTATGCCCTTCTCCTAACAGGGTGGCCATAATGTCCATTTACACTGATAATTGGATGGGGGAATACCCAGAAGCACTCATGTGGATCACACATGTATTTCTCTATGCTCCTATTGTGTAAGCATAAGTAGTATTTCTTTCTTTTCATGATCAAAATTAGTCCCTCCTGTCAAGAAAATGGTTTTGTTTCTTCCATGAATTTGCAGTTTGTAGTTCAACAGCATTCTTGCTTTGTCAGTGGAAAAATTATGCCTTTTGGGAGAAAGAATTCTAACCACACAGAGGCCAGCATTGCCAAACTGGAGAACATATAGGTCCCAGTGAGTCACTTGTAATAATGGTAAATGTGTGGAAACTCTTGATTCTACTTCTTGAGTCTTAAGCATTTTTCCTACTGGGGATAACATGTCATATAAAGATGATCAATTGGGAACATATACAACATCTTGGAGATAGGCTGGAGCATCTGAGCTCATTTTTTAGTTGCACTTTTAGCAGCTCTAATAATAATACAGCTCTAATTCTGTATTAGTTGACAAATTTTGGGTTATTATATATGTAATATGGCCAGGGGAGTCCATGGTGAAAGTCCAAAACCCATACCACCTTTATCATATACAGAGATCTTTCATCTGCCACTATATTATGTGGAATCACATGCCGACTGTTGAAACACTGTGTAAACGCTTGGTCGATAATACTGGTGAAGGAACTGCTGGTGGTAAAAGCAAACCCATATCACAAAATAAGTGCCTATTACTATGAAAATGAGTCACTTGTCTTTCCAGGTTGGAATGGGACTAGTGCATACAACCTGTCACTAACTAGTTGGCTGTGGTTCTTCAGAAATGAAAATACATCAAGTAAGTTACTCCTTTTATTGTTATTGCCACTTGGTTGAACAATCACTGGCTCTAGTAACAAAATCAGTTTTGGTCAGTGGGACTGCATTGTTTTTGGATGAATTCATAACTTTTACCTCAGTCACCACGACTGTAATTCATGCAGCCATTGCTCTAGTACTGGGATGGATGCTGATTAGAAGGCCTGGCTGATCCTAACTGCCCATTTAGGTCATTGTTTGCTGTCCTGTTTAATGCCCCTGCCATGGAGGATGATTTCTATTGAATATTAACATGTAATACAAAGATTTTCTATTCACATTTTATATCACATTTTTGTTTCTATTCATAAGTCTTTATCATGTAACTCCTCTGATGTTCTCATCTTTCTCCCTCCAGAAATCTATTTAACAATGATTATGAATGTATCTGTACTGTAAATGTAGGATATATTTCTTTATAAACGTAAAAGATTTCAATATGAATTTCTACCTAGATGTCCCCTCAAAGCCTCATGTGCTCATAGATAGGACTTTATGGAGCTGGTTGAATACAGAGTTTGTGACTGTGGAATTAAGAGCATGTGATAGTAAAGTACTGTGCTGATTAGAATTAACATAGTTTTGGATGTGGGCTGAATGGATGTGCTAAGGACAGAATCCCCACCCTGTGGGTGTGTGTGTGGCACCACCCAAAAGGCTTGAAGCCTGGATGGGATAAAAAGAAAAAGCAGATTCCTTGCTATTTGCTTGTTCACTCCTTCTTCCCTCGTTTGCCATGGACTGTTTCTTCTCCATGATGCTCCTCTGCCATGTCATCCTGTTTTGAACCTAGTCGACTATGGATGGAAACCTGTACATAATGTGAGTAGGGAGGAATTTTTCCTCCTTCAAAACTCCCTGAGAGAGAAATTATGGAAATATCGCCTTTCACAATAACATCTAAAAAATGGAATACTTACAAATCAACCTAACCAAGAATGTAAAACCTATATGCTAAAAATTATACTATGCTAAAAAAATTGAAGAGGATATTAGAAAATGGAAGGATATTACTTTCTCTTGGCTAGGAAGAACCAACATTGTGAAAATTGCCATACTCTCAAAACTGTTATACAGATTAAATGCAATCACAATCAAAATACCATTATCATACCTTACAAATATAGAGAAAATATTCCTAAAATTCATTTAGAAACAGTAGATACCTAGAATAGCAAAGGTGATTCTAGGCAACAAAGGCAAGATAGGAGGTATCTCAATTCCTGACTTGAAATTATACTACAAAGCCACAGTAATAAAATCAATATGGTACTGACAAAGAAATAGTCCTGAAGATCAATGGAACAGACTAGAAAATGCAAACACAACTACAAAGACACTCAGCCACCTTATATTTGATAAAGGGGCTGAACATGTTCACTGGAAAAAAGAGAGCCTCTTTAATAAATGATGTTGGAAAAATTGGCTTTCCACATGCCGAAGACTGAAAATAGACCCATGGCTATCATCACACACTAAACTAAAGTCAAAATGGACCAAGGATCTAAATATTAAAACAGAAACAATAAATCTACTGGAGGACAAGTTAGTTAAAAACATTAGGGACCTAGAGGTAAGCAGACAATTCATAAATAAAACACTAACCATACAGGAAATACTTCAAAAAATCAACAACTGGGATCTCATATTACTAAAAAGTTTCTGCACTTCAAAAGAAATCACCAACAAAGTGAAAAGAAAACGCACAGAATGGGAAAGAATTTTAGCCAACAATTCCTCAGACAAAGGACTTATATCCAGAATATGTAAAGAACTGAAAAACATCAAACACCCCAAATTTAAAGACCCTCTCCAAAAATCAGCATCGGAGATGAACATACAGTTCTTAGATGAAGATATACAAATGGCAAATAAATACTTGAAGAAATGTTCAACATCACTGGTCCTTTGAGAAGTGCAAATTAAAACACCATTGAAATTTCATCTCCCTTCAGAAAGAATGGCGGCCATCAAGAAAACAAGTGATAACAAATGTTGGCGAGGATGCAGGGAAAAAGTAACACTTCTCCAATGTTGGCAGGAGTGCAGACTGGTGCAACCACTGTGGAACTCAGTATGGAGATTCTTCAAAAAACTAGGATTGAAAGTTCCATTCAATCCAGCTATTCCCCACCTGGGTATTTTCTCAGAAAAATTGAAAAGGTCATGTCACATTGATATACGTACATGCATATTCAGAGCCACACAATTTGTGACAGCTAAATCTTGGAAACAACCAAGATGCCCAGTAACCACAGAATAGATGAAAATCATGTGGTATTTTATGCAATAGAAAACTACTCAGCCACAAAAGTGACGATCTTGAGGCCTTTATTGGTGAATGGTGGCAACTTGAAAATAACCTCATAAGTGAAATAAACAAGACTCATATTAGTAAATATCACATTGTCTCTCTAGTGTAAAAAATAATAAAAACAGACAGAGTAATGGGATCCAAAATGTATAATAGATATTGTAAAAGTGAAAGGGAAGGAAAGTGCTCTAAAGGGTATAATGGTATGTATAGTGTGTAAGATAGATGATCATATTACTGAATTTCTGTTGCATCATTGAACAGAAGGGTTTGCACTGTCAATGTTTGTATGTCTAGCCACTTTTTGTCATTTGTTTTTGTGACTTTGGCAACTATTTTCAAGATGACAATGTATAATGTATCAACTAGTGATTTTATGATGTTAATTTTTTTGAATTCTGTGTTTTTCTAACTTTTTGTGTCTTTCTATTTTGGTTTTTTAAAATTTTCTTTTCTTTCTTTCTTTAAAAAAGATAACAACATATAATGTAACAACTAGTGTTATATTTCTTTCATTCTGTTTTGAAAGCCTATATTGTTAATGTTTTAGGTTTGTTCTTGTTTGTCTCTTTTCGTTTTTGTTTTTCTTTTCTGACTTCTTTTTCTTTTTAAAATGAAAAAAATTATAAACTTTGGATATTTAGACATAACTCTTTCAATATTTCATTCTTATGTTGCAAATGCACTGATCTTTTATGTCTTGGACATTTACTCTGTGGTTTGGAACTACCTGAGATAAAACTATACTATAATAACACTTTGAAGAGCCTAAATCAATTTAGGAATTTTTCCTATAAAGACATTTATTTATGAAAGACATATTGTGTTAGCACTCTTTCCTTAAGTGGTAGGTACAGTATCTCTTTAGACTTTATATGAAATAGCTTGCAAATATGCCTATGTTTAGGTAAATAACAACAAAAAATTAATAAAATACACACTTTCTCATACAAAATATAATTGACTTATTCTCCATTAATTATGGTGTTAACTATAGGATTTTCATATATGAATTTTATTGTGTTGAGGTAACTTCCTATTCTATGTTATTGAGAATTTTCATCATGAATGGATGCTGGACCTCAGAATGTGGTGAGTGCACACCTATTGAGATGGTACTGATTTGTTTTTTTTCTTTTATTTTGTTTATGTGTTATATCACATTGATTGATTTATACATGTTAAGTCATCTTAAATTATAGTAGCTCTTAACATGTTGTTGAAGTAAATTTGCTAGTATTGTATTGAGAATTTTACATTGACACTAGATATATAGTGGTTTGTAGATTTAATTTCCTGTACTGACTTTGTCTAGTTTTGGTATGAGGGTTATAGCACCATTGAATATATTTGGAAGAGTTTGTTTTTTAAATCCTTTTTTGAAACATAAAATAATTTCAAAGGATTGATATTTTTAAATGTTTGATTAAAACTATCTGGTCTTTTGCTTTTCTTTGTTCAAAATATTTGCTTAATGATTTGATATCATTATTTATTGTTGTTCTGTTTAGACATTCTAATTATTCTTAATTCAGTTTGTGTACTTTTTTCCATTTTTTCCTAAGTCATACCTTTGTTGTCATGCGATTTTCTTAATAATAATTCTTTATGAATTTTTAATTCCTGATGCATATATTGCAATATCTCTTCTGTCATTTACTCTGAGTCTTTCTTCTTAGTCTAGCTATGAATTTGTCAATTTTCTTTATAGTTTTCAAACAAGCGACTCTTGGTTTTGCTGATTCTTTCCTATTTATTTCACATTTTCCATTTGATCTATCATGTCTCTATCTTTTATTGTTTCCTTCCTTCTGATAAATTTGGGCTTAAATTTTGTTTATTTTTTTAATTCATTAATGTGTGCAATTAGTTAGTTTTCAATCTTCTTTTATAAAATAAGCATTTATCAGTACTGCATACTCTTTAATCTTAATACTACTTTTGATGAATTCCACTCTTTTTGATATATTATTTTTCTCATTTTAGTCTTAAGATAGTTTTAAAATTCTGTTTTTATTTCTTCTTTGACTTAATATTTGTCCAAGAGTTTTTTTCTATGCATTAGTGAATTTCTGGTTTCCTACTGTTACTAATTTCTGTTTTCATTCCATTATGTTCAGAAAACATACTTAAAATGACTTTGATCTTCTTTAATTTGTTAAGATTTATTTTTTGTGTGACCTAATGTGTAATCCACATTGAGAATATTCGAGTATATTTGAGAAAAAAATTGTTTCTGTTGTTACAGGGGATATTTTGTACATGTCTGCTATGTCTATTTGTACTACAGTGTTTTTCCAGTCAGTTGTTTCTTTATTGATTTTGTCTGGATGTTCCATTTATTATTGTAAAAGAGGCATCTCAAGTTTCATCTTATTGTGCTACTGTCAATTTCTGTTGTCAGATTTGTCAATATTTGCTGTATATATTTAGCTGCTCTGATGTCAGGTGATAGCATTCCTGTTGAACTGATCCCTTTATATTTATATGATCACCTTTTTTCTCTGTATTGATAATAATAAACAAAAATCTATTTTATCTAATATAAATATAGACACTTCTGAATATATATCTTTATACACCAGGTACATATAACCAAGAAAATCTTCTTTGAACCTATGGTTTATATCTGAAGCAGGAATAGTAAGTCCCTAATGCTGCCTTGTTGATGTTTCTGAAATATAAGATTTTCTCTATAAAATTATTTGCTTCAAATTGAACTTCAAAGCTTTTAGTAGATCTACTTTAGCTCTATTCTTCACAGCATTTTTGAGAACCATAACTAGGCCTTAAAACATAATGTATTTCAAGGTCTTGCCTCTAAATAATTCAGTAAACTATGCAAACTACCTTCATAAATCATTTATGAATTTTGACACAAAATCTGTACCTTTTTGTCTTTGTTAGTACCATAATTTAAACTGAAACTCAGTCATAACAATTAAAGCAGGATTTGGATTTCATTTTCTTCATATTTTTATTCAATTAAGAAGTATGTGGAGAAATAACCAGATACATGAACAACTTGGTGATTAAGTTCCTAACACCTCTCTCTTCTTCAACTTTCTATAAGATTTAAACATACAGAAAAGTTAATTTTTAACCTCTGCTGTCAGGAACAATTTGCTGCCTGGAATTAAATTCAACTCATTATTAATGTATTAAATATGTGTTATGAACTATTCAGTGTGTTAGAGATGAAGAGATGAATAGGATATTACTTTGACTTAATGAAATTACACTAGTACCTTGCTTCATGGACTTCATTCTTTCCATGGTTTTGGGGGCAAAAAGAATTGGATGAGAACTGAGTCAAATTTTCCCATAAGGTCAATATAGAAGCTAACCACTGGATTTGATTGGGTACTTATGCAATGTGGTTTGTGACCAGAATTGTTGAAAGAATGACGTTTATTAACTGAGCTACCACTGTATACATAACTGGATGTATGGTCTACAGTGAAAACCACTCCATAACCACCCAAAACTCCTATATCATGCTTACTTTTTTACTGTACATTGAGAAGTAGATAATTTAACCTCAAGTCTCTACACCTCTTCCATTTCAGGTATAAAAATAACAACACTAAAGTGCTATATCTTTCTTTTGCTATAGTTACTTTTTTCTTCTTCACTTCCATTCTGAAATTATTTTTCCCCTTTTCTTCCTCTTTCTGTCATCCTCCACAACCTAGATCAGTGATGGAAAATCTATGGCATGTGTGTCATTTTTCTTTTAATACAAAAGATGGTGATGTGTGAGCTGTTTCTTTAAACTACAAACTCAGTATTCTGGTTTAAATACGTGGAGTTTTGGTTGGCATTTGTCTCTAAAACGTTTGCCATCACTGCCACAGGCCATTTGTCATCAGAACTATTCAACTGTCTTCCTTAATCACTGAAAACATGTGAAATTGTGAAAAAAAGTTTTAAATTATATGATTGGTTCTGTAGATAGTGATATGATTTTTCTCATCTTGCAAAGTGCCAACTGAAACTAATACATTTAATGGATTGAAGAAGTGTATAAACATCAAAAATTAAGCTAAGGGTATATCACAGCATGACAGATACTAATTAAAGAATTTTCCATAATGGCAACAAGTTTTTCTACCTTGAATAATCTTCAAACCTCAGTACAAAAACAATGGAAACATGAGCAAAATGTAAAGATATTTCCAAACACTTAACACCACCAAAACTGATCCATTGTATTAAATGAAATTCAAGGTAAAGAATTCAAAAACTAAATGGTTAAATGTTTGAAGAGATCAAAGATGAAATAAGAAATCCTTAAGATGTTCAGTGAGCTCAAAGAAGATGCAAATGAACAGATAAAGAATTTAATAAAAAATGTTCAATAAGTTTAAACAAGACAAATCAGATGCTGAATTAAACAATACAAGAGATGAATGATCATTTTAGTAAGAAATTAGATGCTATGAAGAGAAATCAGTCAGAAATTAAGGATATAAAAAGTTCAACTGAAAGTTTGAGCAGTAGGAATGAACTGTCTATTGCATTACAAATGTCACAAATCCAAAAAAATCATAAACAAAACATCAAAGGATAAAAAACAATGTATAATTCAGTAGGACCTGTAAAGCAAGGCAGGGTAGCGATTTTAATCTTACACAAATTAAACTCCAAGTTTAAACTGATCAGAATAGGCAGAGGAGCTCACTGCATACTAAAGTAAAAATCCAACAGGAAGAGATAATACTTATAAATATATATGCACTGAATTTTAGAGCATCTATCCTCATAAAAGATCAAATAAACACAAAGGTGATCATAGTGAATTATTGCAATATAGTAAGTCCCTGATTTATGAACAAGTTCCATTCTAGGTGAATGTTCGTGAGTTGAATTTGTTTGTAAGTTCAGCAAAGTGTGTCTTGTATGCCTTTAACACAAACATACAATGCAAATGACTTTGTACTTCTTAGCAGTCTCTGTTACATCACCAGTGCTCTTCCTCTTGCTTTTAAACATCCTGGGTTCTGACTGAGCACTGTCCTACTACCGTACACTATGGCACTGCACATAGTGAGACATACAGCACAACTATGACAATGTCTGGCAGACATTTGAGCTACTTCCATGATTTATTTATATCTAAGAATGTTTGTAATGTGAGGTCCTTTTGTATCTGTGAGAGTTTGAAACTTGAATCTTCCTAAATTGGATCCTTACTGTATTCTATTTTCACAAAAAGACCAAATAAGCAAAAAAATCACCAAAGAAATGTCAGAGATGAACCATGCCCTTGAAAAATAGACAGTATCAACTGCATACTAGTTCAAAAGAATTAAAGAATTAAAAAAGAATTAAAATCACCTCATCTTTACCCTCAGACCATCATACATTTAGATTAAAAATAAATCACAGAAGAAATCACAGAAAATTTATAAACACCTCTAAACTTAATAACACACTCCCAAGCATCTACTAGGTCACAAAAAGAAATCCAGGAAGAAATTAAGCTATTTCTGAAAACAAATGACAATTCCATTACAGACACCAGAACCTATGGGACAAAATGACAGTAGTTCAAAGATGGAAAGTAATTGCAGTCAATGCTGACATCAGCAAAAACAGAACTAGCTCAAATAAATAGCCTAATCATATTCAAAATACAATAACAACCCAAAGTGAAACCAAACTTTAATACTGAAATCATAAAGATCACAGCAGAAATTAATGAAATCGGAATAAAATTACAAAAAAAAATCAATGAACCGAAGAGCTATTTCTTTGAAAGAACAAAAAAAATAGATAAACCCTTACCAAGATAAAGAGAGAAAAGGCATCAATGCAATTTAAAATGAAAAAAGGCAAAATCACAATATAACTGTTGAAATTCAGAAGATGGTCACTACAGGGAAAAATTAAATACCCAAAATTTGGAAAGTCTTGAAGAAATGAACAGATTCCTGGACTCATATCAATTACCAAAACTAAACTGAGAAGGCCTAAAAATTCTAAACAATCCAGTAAGAAGGAATAAAATTATGGCAGTAAAAATCTGCTAAGAAAAGCTCAGGACCTGAAAGATTGACTCCTGATTTATACCAGCCTTTTAAAGATGTTATGACACCAAAACTATCTAAATAAATTGAAAGGTAAGGGGTGCTTCCAAAAATAATTTCTGAAAGCCAGCATCACTCTGATCCAAAACCAGATAAAGACCCAACTAAAAAGGAAAACTACAGGCCAATTTCCTTAATGAACATAAATACAAAAATTCTTAACAATATCTTAATTAATAGAATGCAATAAATCATACAACAGATCATCGATTATGACCAAGGGAGTTTTATCCTAGGAATGCAAAGATTGTTCATCTTATGCAAACCAAAGTATGTAATGTACCACATAAACATATGAAGAACAAATCCCATAAGATTATATCAATAAATTCAAAAAAAGAAATTTGGCAAAATCCAACACAAATTCATGGTAAATACCCTGAGAAAAATAGGTATATGAGGATATCAGCTGATTCTGATGCAAGCTGTTTATGACAAAACAATGGCTAAAATTATATTAATGGAGAAAAATTGAATGATTTTCCTTTAAAACCAGGAACAGGACAATGATGGCCGCTACTACCACTTCTGTTCTACATTATACTTAAAATGTTAGCCATGGTAATCAAAAAATAAAAAGTAAAAGGATATGTATAAGAAAGGAAGAAGTCAAATTATTATTTATGGATGGCATTATGCTCTACATGGAAGACCCAAAATATTCCACCAAGACTCCTAAAATTAATAACCACATTCTGAAATGTAGCAGGATACAAAAACATAACAAGAAAGTCAAAAGCATTCTTCTATACCAAAATTGAGCTCAGTGTAAAACAAATGAAGAAAACAATTTCATTTATAACAGCATCAAGAAAAAGTAAATACACAGGAATTAACCTACCCAAGGAAAGGAAAGAGTTCTACAATAAATACTGTAGTATTCAGACAACAGAGATTGAAGAGGGCATCAGAAAGGGAATGATACCCATTTCTGGATAGGCAGAACTAATAGTCAAAATTCCCATTCTCCCAAAACTGATACATAGGTTTAATGAAATCCTAAACAAAACAAGTATAATATTCTTTTCAGAGCAGATAAAACAATCCTAAAATTTATATGAAACCAGAAGAGACTCAAAATAGTAAAAGCAGTTCTAGGCAACAAGATCAAAGTAGAATCACAATACTTGACTTCATGTTTTACTATAAGGCTACAGTGATAAAAAAAAAAACAGCATGGTACTGGTACGAAACAGACATGCAGATCAATGGAGCAGAGTATAGGATGAATAAGCAACCACATACACATTCAGCTATTTGATCTTTGACAAAGAGGCCAAAAACTGCGTGGAGCAAAGATAATCCCTTTAACAAATGGTGGGAAACCTGACTATTCATATGCAGAAGACTGAGTCTTCCTATCACTCACCATGTGATAAACTAAATTCAAAATGAATCAAAGACCTAAATATTGAAAGAGAAACCGTTACACTACTAAAAAATAAAATAGGTAAAACACATGAAATCATTGATGTTAGCAAGGACTATCTAAACAGAATGCTACTTGGACAAGAAATAACAAAGAATCAACAAAGGGGATTTACCAAATTGTAAAGCTTCTGTGCAGCAAAGGAAACAATCAACCAGACATACTAGCTGAAATACCACATAATTTCTCTCATTTGGTAATCTAAAGTACAAATAAAGAGTAAAATAATAAAATTTTGTTATTTTGCTGGTTTTTTTTTTGTTGTTGTCGTCTTTGTTTTTGTTTTTTTGGTACCAGGGTTTGAACTCACCACCTTGCACTTGCCAGGCAGGCATTTATGCCACTGAGCTGAATCTCCAGCACCAAGAAAAGTTTTAAAAGGAAATAAGGAGAACTTCAAATGGAAAGGGGAGCAAGTGACTAAGGGTGAGGAGAAGGGGAGAGGGGACAGGATGTAAACAGATTTAAGATGTATCTCATACATGTTCCAGCTACTCACTATGAGTATAATCTTTATGTATTGCAAATGTGAACTCAAGGTAACAATGATAACAAAATGGGGAAAGGAGTTACAGAGACTGACGGAGGAAGGTTAGTGGGGAGGCAAAAGGAAATAAAAAGTACCAAGATATATTAAGTGTATATACCAATGTGATAAGATGAATGTAAACATACACTCCAAATATTTACTACTAATAACATATATGTGTATATCTAAGTACCATTCAGCATTGAGATGATAATATTAATGAAATAAATCAGACATGCAATTCTAGATATCACATAGTTTTCTCCTATATGAGAAACCCGAAGTAAAACAGTTTAAAGAACAAAATAAGACAGATGATAAGAAAAGAGGAGTTGGCTTTGTGGATATTGGAAGTTGATCTGAAGAGGTGAGGAGAGGGGAGGAAGAAGAGAGGGAGAGAAATTAAGAAGGAGAAAGATATGATATGTTTATGTACCAGGTCCCCAAGATGAGTGTAATTATTATGTATCACAAACATACCAATTATTTTTTTTAAAAATTCAACTTTATTTAAATAAAAAAGAATCAGATAGAATTGATCAGCCTGTTTCATGCTCTTATATCTCCCTAAAACTTGTTTCTATTACTTATACATTATATCTCTACCTTTTTCTCAATTCCAGAACCCAGATACTTACTGATAGCATTTTGATCAAATTAACTGATATTTGAATCTGATTCCCAGATGACAGGATGTAATCTTGTCAAATTTTACAATCATATATCAAATAACAGATGTGAATCCATGTTTTCAGCATTATTTTTGCTTCATTATCTTTCTTTCATTCACTTTATTGTTGTTTATAATTATTTAGGAGGATCCTTATAATTTTACAGAGATTTTATTTTTATTGTGTGGTTGTGGCGCTGGGAATTAACCTTTAGCTTTCTAAGTCAAGTGTTGTACCAGCAACTATATGCACAACCCAGTATATGAACTTTGGTATAAGGGAGTTTATAACATCAAGAAGTCTGTTTAGAACAAAACTGTTCAATTCTAGTAAGTATAGAAATTATGCCCAATAGAAATTTAAGCCTTACTGAAAGTATGCAAAGTATAACATGCCATTTAAAGAACAACAGTGGGTATTAACATGACACAAGTCTAAAGGTGTGAGTAGAGGGAGTTTTGATATTGCTAAAACTATTAATATACAGGCACTTTTTCTTACTACCTGTGTGATCAATTCAGGGCTTCAGATTTATCACCTGTACCATAAAGTTGTAATATTTTCCTCCTAGAGTTTATATAAGTATAAAATATCACATGAATATTTCAGTTGAATCAAATGAAGATTGTCATGACTCCACTTTTTGGAATATATGGAACTGTCAAACTTCTTACAATTTAGCCTAACTTAGATAAATACTTTGTATATAGAAACCATTAAATACTGGCAGCAATTAGTATTTTTGGGGGGAAAGCAGGTAGATTCAGAATCTCCCTTGTCGACATACATCCTACCACACATCCAGAGCATTATCAGTGGCAACAGAAAATCTGTTTTGTTTCTTCCTGAACTTCAAAAAACTTAGGATTTATCCATGATTCATGATTTGGGGTAGTCATTCAGGGATATGCAATGGGGTAGGAGCTAGGAGAGGAGGAAGAGGCAAAGTAAATGGACATTTATATCACCAAAAACTTAGAAATAAGATTCAAACTAAATGTGATAAAAATAAACAAAAGATTAGTATTGAGTAAGGAGAGGTTTGGTGTACTTTTCAGTTTGAAGATGCAACCAGTTTAGCAGGTTGGAAACAAGGTCATCTATTAGGTATTTCTGTTCCTATTTCTTCCTACTTATTGTTTCCATACCTGATAAAATGATTGATGATTCACATACAGCTTTTGTCTGATGTATGTGTGTTTTTTAGTGTCCAGAAATTTAATGTAGTATTGTGAAGAATTTAGGACAAGCTCTTTCTCTTTCTTTTCTTTTTCCAGAACTCTTGATATAATGGAAGGCAAGAGAAATTTGTGAGGTGACCAAGGAAGACAAAGTGGCCAGGGATATAGCTCCACAGTACATGGCCTGCCTGGCAAGTGCAAAGTCATGAGTTCAAGACAATATTCTATAGGGTAAAAATAAACATGGAATTGCACCAGCTCATTCAGGATCTCTCCTCCCAAGTGGAGGTTCATGTATGTTTCAAAATTTTGTTGCCATTAAATATTTACTAAATGTATGTTTACTATTATCCCAACTAGACTGTAAGTAATGTCACGGGCCATATGATGTTAGTGTGTATGTTGTCCCTTTTACTCTGTTACCCAATTTATTTCTCTTATAAGTTTAAATAGTAGAGTGCATAACAATATACTAACTACAAAAACCAATGAAGCCTCTGTTTTTTAAAAAAATATATTGCTGCAGGATCTTAGATTCTCTAATAGAAATGCTCTTGCCTCTGTTTTATCTACTTCTATATTAATCATTTCCTCTTACTACAGTTCTTTTTAAGTGGATCGATTGCTTAATTTCCTATTGAAGGCATCCTCTCATGCACTTGAAGACATCTATTAAGCTTGGATAGCTTCCTTTGTTGCCACTCAATAGCTTGAACTCCTTCATTTTTGTTCAGAGAAGTAATTTCCTATCCAGATTTTAATCATGTTAGCTGATCATCTCTGGATTTCTTCCAGTTTCTCCCACATGTTTTTATCATTGGAAGGATTTAAACTTTAGCTCCAAAGGACCTGAGGCAAAAGCCATACAGTCAACCACTTCTACTTTCAAATGTTAGCCCCAGAAGTACTTGAACAATGCCTTTATTTATCTGTCTTGTTTTTATATAGGTAAGGCTTACACAGGCCTAACTTTCATCTTTATAATCAATGATTAAGTTTCAAGTCTTTTGTGAGCAAGGCCATCCATAAGAATGTTGGCTTTAGATCATCATAATTTTGTGTTCGGCAAATAATAGCAAGACATGAACAATTTTACCAAAGTGAAATGTAGTAAATTACTGATGGTCACACATTTTTTGCTACATTTTAAAAGGAGAGCTCAAGTCCATATTTCCTCCATTTAAAACTACAATGGTCAGGAACTGCTCTGACAAATAGACTACAGAGAAAGGAATAGTATGCATACTCCATAGGACCTCTTCCATACTTTTGTAGTCCAAAGTTACCATGTAAGAAGCTCAAATATTTGACTGAGAAGACATTTACCAAGGTAACAGGTTCAGGAGACACTCAGTTGAACCCAGCCTATTAGTGGTTGCTGCTTAGTTGCTAGGCATATAAATGAAGCTATTTTGGATCCCCCATACCAGGCTAGCCAGCAGCTTACTACCATGTGTTGACCATATCAATGCCATGTGACACAGAAAAAAATTTCTTAGCAGGATCTTTCCCAATTCTTGCCAATTAATATTGTGAAAATTAATAATAAACTATCTGAGTAAGTCATTAGTTGTGTAATTATTTGTTATGCATTAATAGATAAACTGAGCAAGTAGGAAATATAATCTTTGTTTTTCCTGCATTACCAACCTTTTCTACATGTCTTCATTATTCTCTTAATCTGTAAATATCTTAAGAGTACTTGGTCTAATTTTTTATGATTGTGGTTAAAACTACTGGGATTAACTTTTTTTTGGTTTTGTTTTTGTACTGGGATTTGAGTTCAGGACCTTGCTCTTACCTGGCAGGTGCTGTGCCAACTGAGATCTATCACCAGCCCTGGGATTAACATAGAGGACTTAGTTATTATACAGTCACAAATTTCTAAATGTTCCTCACAGTACTTGGATTTCAAGGTTTTTGGGCCACTGCAATTAATTCATCTAGGAACCCTGGGAAAGATAAAAATCCTAAATAGTCAAATTTATCTCTTTATGGCAGTTTTTGTTTTTGTTTTGGAACTACAGTCTTGCATAGGGGAAGAATGATCATGCCATGCTACAGAAAATATGTAAAGTTAAAATGGAATTTTTTCATTGTGATAAGATTAATATGAGTTCTACTGCAACCTGCTCTAACTGGAAGGTCAAGTATTGTGTGTCACAGGTTTATGGTAAGGAATGATTCTTTAGTTAGCTTCCTTATCACAATAAGGCTTTAGCAATGTGATGGAGAAAGTGGATGGATGTATTTAAAAAGGAAATAGAATGGAATCATAGTATATTCCAGGATTTCTTTCTCCATCCACACAAGCCAATGGATATTGATTCATAATTATTTGTCTACTGAAACAGAGATTCATTTATTGAAGGTTCTGTGGAAATACTGTATATTGATAGTAACCGTTCTTGCTATAAGGCTTGCTTGCTCCAGGCTCCTATATTATTCACATTTTCTGAAAGCTTTTGCAAGATTCCATGCAAGATCTACATATACACATTGTACATTGTGTGGTTGCCAAACAATGAGCAAGACTCAATACCCCTAGAATGATTTTCTATTGGAATTAACTTTCCCAAGTGTCAGTGCATCACAATCAATGGCTGGTTTGTTTCCTACCAGTGAGTGAACCCCAAGTAAGGACATAAAACAAATATTTGCTTCCTATGGATTCAACTACTAAAAATATTACCAGTTATATCAGTATAGCTACGAATGTATTTCACTATCAGAAGTGACCTGTACAACAGTTGCCTGTGTGTTGGTGCATACTTGTAATCCTAGCACTTGGGGGGCTGAGGCAGGTGGATCACCATGAGTTTGAGGCCATCAGGTGCTGCATAGTGAGACCTTATCTTAAAGAAAAGTGAGGTACTTATATAAGATTATTTTTAATGTAATTGCCAAAAACATGATTCATATACTAAGCTTCCCCATTTTTAAGGTGCAAAAACCCAAAAGTATAGCCAATCACACACATATAAATACAACACACATACACACTAACAGAGTGTAAGAAGTAGTCATCATGAGTTTCTCAGTGTTTCAAGCCACTCTCTCATGATGAGCTCTGGCTACACAGAGATAATGATGATGTCCCAAATGGGTAACACATTTGATACCAATCTTAGAGTAAGATTAATCCAATTCAAAAAGGTAAGACAGAGACACAAATGATATGTTGCATTTAGTTCTTTGTGAATAAACAAACATTTGGGATTTTAGTAAAGTATGCTTGAGATCTGCAGATCTGGAAATCTGCAAAGTCACCAAGGACTTTTCAGTCAAATAATTGGTGACAGATGACAGAGGATGGTTGAAAATGAGGCAATATTTGGGCTTTCCTGTACTAGGGGACTGAAGTGTCACCAATTCAAGAAGCTGGGAAGATGGTGGGTCAATAGGCAGCAGAGTGAAAAGCTTATCTGAGAGATCCTGGAATATAGCATCCTGGAAAAGACCACGTGGAAGGAGATGGATCCTTTCGACCCAGGAAGAAACTAAAGTGAAAAAAAAAAAAGAAAGAAAAGAGACAAAAACGTGGACAGAGAGTTGTAGCCAGACACACTCTCACCGGACTTGGTCCCACTGTGTGTGAAATGCCACTGGAATCCAAAGATGCATGGTCACAGTGACGTTGAGGGTTGGCAAGCATGAGGGCCTCAGCAGGAAGATGTGGTCACAGAGTGGAGTGGTGGACCGGAGAACTGCACTTGCTTGCAGTGAGTGTGGGAAACTCAATCCTCCCACGGGAGTGGGCAATTGGCCAGGTGACATTTTGGGGTCAGGCAGGATAATCCTGGAAACAGAACCGCAATCTGCTTCATTCAGGAACTCCTAGTGCAGAGTACATTGGTGGGAATGGCTTGGACTGAGTCCTGCCCCTGTTCGTGATAGCCAGTAGCCAAGGCTGAGGTTTCCCTGAAGCTATCCCTAACCAGCCAATATGTGCAGTACACATTAACGTGGTGAAGACTTCCAGTGTTTGAAAAGCTAAGAAGGGAATGACCAACCTGCCCCACCCCTGCTTGTACTCAAGTGGTCACCAGCAGACTGGGGAGGGCAGTAATCCCTAGCTGGCAAGCTTCAGAGTAATCGTGGCCAATATAGGAAGTGCCAATGCCACCCCCCTACTATCCACTTGTCTAGAAGAAACCAGAAACATGACAAGAGGAAGAAAGACAATGAAGTCTCCAGCCTCCAACCCAAGAAATACTGGCCCAGGTGAGGTAAACACAGAAGAGATCAGGACTTGCACACCTGCAGTTTCTGAAGAAATAGCATCTGACATAAAGAAATATCTTCATGAAATTATAAAAGAACTTAAAACAGAAGTACTAATACAAGTAAAGGAAGATATAATAAAAATAATAAAAGAAATGCTAAGCACCTCTCAAGAAGACACAGATGGAAGAATGGAGGAGCATAAAAAAGAAGGGAAACCTTCGACGAAGAGTATGGAAAAAATCTAGAATACATGAAACATTCAAAGAGATTACCAGGAAGTTAAAAATTCCATTGAAAGCTGGAAAAACTGCTTTAAAGAAACTAAAGATAGACTCTCAAACCTTGAAGACAACTTTGCAACATGTGATTGCAAAAGATCTCTTAACAATAACAAGGAAGCAGGTGTTAACAATACAAAGGCTAGAAGATGATAAGAGGATCTATAACTTAAGAATAAAAAATGTGAGTGAAGAAGCAAGAGGGATAAACACAAATGAAATACAAAGGATATTTACAGAAATAATTAAAGTAAACTTCCCAAGCATAGGAAAAGGAAATGTTATCCAGATATATGAGGCATACAGAACTTCTGCCCCTTATTACCAAAATAGATCTACATGCAGACATATAATAATTAAGATCCCAGAAATTCAATACAAGAACAGAATATTAAAAGCTCTCAGAGAAAAGAAACAGATCAGCTATAAAAAAAACCACATCAGAATCTTGGCAGACTTCTCAACACAAACCATCAAATCAAGAAGAGCTTGGAGTAAAGTTTTCCAAGCCCTGAAAAGAAATAACCTCTAACCTGACTGATGTACCCTGAAAAACTATCTCTTAAATTAATGGAAAAATAAGATGCTTCCATGACAAAGAGGAACTGTGGGAGTTCATGACTACCAATTCAACCTTAAAAAAATACTGAAGGACATGAGAGAGAGAGAGAGAGAGAGAGAGAGAGAGAGAGAGAGAGAGAAAAGACCATGGCTTCAGGAACAGCAGCAGAGAGGGCCTCACTAAATGGGGTAGACTTCAGAATGAAGGGAAAAGTATACAAACAATGACAGAAAAATAGCATGGCAGAGATGAGGCAAGGAAGGTTGGCCATAATCGCTAACATGGATGTTGTTGATACACTAATAAAAAGAAAAACAGGCAGAGTGGATTAGGAGATAGGGTCCATTAATATGCTCCATATAAGAAATATAATTAACCTTAAAGAGGGTTTATAGACTGAATGAAAGTCAAACATGAGAAAATAATTCTCTATGTGACAAGGAACCAGAAAAAGTGGGGGTAGCTCCTTCTTCAGCTGCAGATTGGTTGGAAAGATACAACACTTTTATGCAATGGAGAACTTCTCAGCTATAAGGAAGGAAAACCTTGAGGCTCTAGTAGGTAAGTGGATACAACTTGCGATCCCACTCAGGGGTAAAAAGTTTCAGAACCACTTAAGTAAATAGTAGGTTGCCTTCCTAATCTAAAAACTAAAGGAGTTAATGGGATACAAAATGTACAATGCACCCTGTGAAAGTGAAAGGGGAGGAGCTGTATAAAAAGGGAAGGTGGAGGACATTGTTAATCTTGTATCATGATTTGAAACCCCTTTTGTTTTCACCACTCTGTTTAATTTGGTTATATTCTGTTCCAGTTTGTCTACTTGTACTAGATGTGATGGCATGGACAGCTATTCCAAAGATAGCAGGATATATACTACAGTAACCGTTTAAAATTTCCTATTAACTCAATCTGAAGCCCCATATTGCTTTCACTGTCTTGTTTTGACTGATTTTATTTAAATCTGCTTTGTTTGATTGCTGTCTTGTCTTGACTGATTTTATTCAAATCTGTTATGTTTGATAGTATAAAGTCTGAGAGTATAGGAAACTACTGTGAAGACAATAAGATTCACTACGATATCAATACTGGTTTGACTATTACCTTCTTTTGAAGTCCTATAATGTCTCCAATATTTTGTTTTTATTGATTTTGTTCTGTACTGATATGTTCAATTTTATTGTGCCTAAAGATATGGGCAGTTCTATTGAAGATAACAAGAAACATCACGGTAACCACTGTAGATCACCTTGTATTTTGTTTTTAAGTCACGTACCTTTTGTTTTGACTGACCCTATTTTGGTTTTTCTCATTTAGTTTTATCCTCTTCAAAATAAAAAAGTGTCATCAATTCTAGAGTTTAAAAAATACCATATTGCTTTGATTTCACATAATTCCCATATGAGAAGAGATGTGTGGCATGAAGCATTGTCATGAGAGATGATGAAACTGTCCATTTCTCAGGCAATTTTCTATGCACATCTTCTTTTAAATGTTCTAATAAGCCCTTATACTCATAAAAACAGTACAGTGTGACCTCATCTTCACCTTATTCAACAGATCTGGCACCATGTAACTTCTGGCTCTTTTCAAAAGTCAATTTATTAATAAAAATACATGTTTTGAATGGATTCATGATATTAAGACAGTCTTAATAGTGCAAGTAAAGATACAAACCTGGAGGTCCATCACTCCTTCACGAAATCTTAAGAATGATAGGAAAAGTGTATTCAACATGAAGGGGGAGTATTTTGAGGGTAATTAAAAGCAATGCTGCTTTTACTGTGGTAACTTTTAAAAATTGAAACACCATACTGAGCTGAGGGAAACATATTTGGAATGTGTTAGGTTGATTTACGATCTGAACACAACAAATTGCAGCACAAAGATTTATTATCACAACAAGTACAACAGCGTGTTGAGAATGGGTCTGAAGTAGAGATTTCAAGCCCACCCCTGAGAGGCAGGATATTAGCTTTTAAGCCTGGCATAAGGGTGGAGCTGAGGCCAGGACATGTAATAAGGTGCACAATGAGAAAATTAGTTGTCTTTAAAGCTAGAATAAAAGTTAGGCTGCTAGAGAAATCTTTAAGCTAATAGAATGCACAATGAAAAGTCAGGAATTCTTGAGGTATCACATCTTTAGCCTTGCAGAGCTCTCTGAAGCTTGAGACAGTTAAAGGATGCATAGTGAACCTTCTGCTTAATTATTCACTAAATTATGTGGGATTAGTATAAACATTGTTCAGGAAGAAGAGAGACTCTGAATATTTTAGTCATGGTTATATGATGTGAACAGGGCAGAACAATGACAGAGGCATCTGTCAGAAGCACAATCTAAGAGAGCTGTGTGATCTAAAGATGCTCAGTTCTATGACCCTGTGCTTGCTTGAATGTTTTAAAATTATGAGTCTTTCAAATGGCATGTTCACATGATCATGTATTTTATAAAATTTGAAAATTAAGATTACTTTTTATAGTTCAGTATTTTATAACATGCTTTCTTTTATATTTTCTTCCTTCCAGGTGCCCCTGTCATGGTCAAATAAACTTATGAGACATGATAGAAGTGAACATATTACTTTGTGCATACTGGGATATGTTTATGTTTTTTCAGTTTTGTCAAAGAATTTATACCTAGTCATCCTATGCAAAAATGACCCCCCCCCAAAAAAAACTTATACAATCCACTCTTGTCACTGATACAATATTATAGCAGGAATATATAGAACCAGATATTTTCTTGTTACATAAGTATCTACTTAGGCAGCTTGATATTGAAGGACTATAGATATAGAAAAGAAACCAGGTATGAAATATATGAAGCCAGGGTTTACTTTTTTGAAAACTCTTCCACTTATAGATCATATAACACTGTAATGGAAGGATTTAGCCTCCACCAAAGCTGATAAAAACAGAAATTTTCTCTGATACTATGAATGGACCATACTATTTTCATGTATTGATGAGAGGGATGCATAAAGGTATGTACTGAGGGGAACATCTAGGAAAAACAGGTACCATTACTAACAACAGCTAATTAAAAATGTTTGGAAAGTTGCATATTTTACCCATCCAATGCAAGTGGATTTTTGCTTCATATATTCATTCTGATAAAACAAAATATACTTTATTGGAGCAAATTCCAGGAGCTCTAGATAAAACAAAACACAAAATTGTCATATGTATGGTGAAACAAAATAAAAAACCTAGTGTTGTAATGATAGTCTAATTTTTTATTAATAAGCCAATGTACTTGTTGCAAGTAAAGTTTGATTAGACATTAATTTGGTTCAGTGCAATATAGTAGCAATTTTAAATGCATTTGAATTGTTAATCTCTGAGTTTTTCTTTACAAGTATATATTGGTTTGGTTCATGTACTATCATGAAAAATTCCAGGAATGAGGCTGAGGATATAGCTCAGTGTAGAGAGACTGCTTAACATGCAAAGGCCTAGATTCAATCCACAGTACTGAAAAAAGAGAGGGAGAGGGGAAGGTGGAGCAAAAGGGAGAGGGAAAGGGAGAGAAATATAGAATGAAAGAATAAAAAAAGAAAATTCCAGGTATCAATAGTATAAGATACAGAGAAATTTCCTATGGAGGGTTTGAAATACAGTTCCATTGAGTCTTACTATTTACATGAACTTGTACAAGGTATGGAACCTCTCTAAACCTTCCCAGTAGGATATAAGTAACTTTCATTCTATTGACACAACATACTGCATTGAGAGAAATGTTAACTCAATAATTACAACAATTATTTGTGCCTGCCAAGATGATAGTTTAAAAAGAAAAACATTATCCCATTTTGTTTACCTCATGGATTATCCCTCACATCTGGACAATTTAACAATTTAACTATTTAACTACTGATTGTTGTTTATACTATAGTTTGTTTTAGAACATTTAATTACTGAAGGTGTATTTCTCGGCATACAAATATTAAAAATTACCACATATCAGTGCAAAGCCAGTGCAAAAATATAGAAAAGGAAACATATTTTAAGAAAATCATTAAGTTTCAGTAGCTTTTGTGAAATGCTTCCTAAAATTCTGAAACAGCAATTAGTTTGGTTCCTTGGTTATTATTGAAGACACAATAAGCTTTTTCTAAGTGTGCTTATTTTAAGAAAAACACTGTATACAAAGGAGGAAATAGTGATTATTTTACATAAGATGAAAGCAGGTCACCTCCTATAATTTAACTATGGAAATTATCTTAGGGTTCTGTGAAAAGTGACAAACAGCATTCTGACATACAGATGTATTTACAGAGAAAACTGGTGGCAAAGAGCCCTTATCCTGTGGGAAAATTTTAATGCATTCGTCATGATCCAAGTCTAGGAACTCAAAGCTTCCACTGTTTTAGTGTTGATCCAATTTAGAGTTGTTGGCCCATACTGTACAACTTCCACGATATTTCACAGTAAACCTGAATACTGATCTGTTCATTTCTAATGAAAAATGTATCTGTCCTCCTGAATAGAGTCAGGTCAGCCAGACCAGTACATTCTTTCTTGGTGGAAAACTTCACAAGGATGTCAAACGCAATCACAAAAGTCTGGCGAGTGAGTTAGTTGAATGATTCACAAATGATTTTCCAAAGCAGCTATATCTCTTGGCAGGACCATCCTATAGCAAGGTCCCAGTAGACTCCCATAGATATTTACAAAATCAAAGAAAAATTCACTTAGAGTCATTCCTGATAGAGAGACCAGACAACAAATTAATGGGTCTGTGGTTGTTCATGCAAATAATTTAGAGACAAAATGCTAACTTCTAAATGTTAGAATTCCTGTATAATATAAAGTAATAAGAGACTCAGAGGACAGATTTATATATCACTATTAACAGGAAAATAGGAATTGAGGAAGTACGTTTATAAATTATTATTTTTAATATTTAATTAAAATAGTTCACTTATGCAACATATTTTAGATAAAAGAGTATCCATAACCAAAGTTCTAGGCATGGAAGAGGAATTGTATAAATAAATTATGGTCATCTTATTTTACTAAAACTACCAGTAAGTAAAATTCTCTTACACTTGGATTTCTCATAAAAAATTCTTGCATGCCACACGTGTTTCTCCTTCTCTCTTCCTCTCTGTTTCTCTTTATCTCTCTCTCTCTCTTCTTCCATCTTCCTTCCACCACTTAACCATCTCTCTTTTCTGAAGCTGGGAAACTCTTCCTTCTGCCCTTGGACATCAGAATTCCTGGATTACAGCCTTTGGACCCCAAGATTTATACCAGACCCTCTAGCCCTGTCCCAGGTTTTCAAGCCTGTAACCCAGAACTTGAGAGTATACGTTGACTTCCCTGGTCCTAAGCACTTCAGATTTGGACTGTGTCATACTAACCGTATCCCAGGATTTTCAGCTTTCAGATTATTTTGGGACTTCCTAGCCTCCCTACTTGTGTAAAACAATTCTTCTAATAAAGTCCTCTTGTCTACTGATTGTTGTTTATACTTAAATATATATCTACTCAGTTTTAGTGAGGTCCCTCTTGATTTTTTTAACATCAGCGTGAGTTGCAATGGTAAGAAGATGTGTGGAAATCATTGCATCTCAAAATGTTAACTGGAGAGAAAGGGAGAGGAGCAAAGAGAGGGACAGAGACAGAGATAAGAGACAGAGACAGCCAGACTAGAGCCAGACTCAGGCTTTATAGCGACTTACTCTCATGAGAGCTCTTTCCAGGATACCATATTATCTTCCAAAAGCAGTGACCCCAATAATCTAAGGACCTCTCACTGCTCCGTAAAAGATCCTACCATCTCAACATTGTCACATTGCTGGTAAAGATTCCAGTACAAGAAACTTTGAGAGACAAACTACTTAAAATCATAGCACTATCTGTAGTTATTGTACTGGTTCTATTGCTTTGGAGGATCCTGACTAATACAATTGCTTAAACTAATACTATTCATAGTCTTGACAATATTCACATTCAATTCCTTTGTCTATGGCATGGACATGGCTCTCTGACATAAATGGATTATCTAAATGTCACTGGGAAATCCTTTACTCTGAGGACGAAGATTTTTACAGGAAAACTCACAAGCAAATTATCTTATTCTTTTGACCCAAATTCTTATATTCTGTGTCTATGTGGGGGAGCAGATGTATTTTACAGTGAAAATCTGGTCATGAAAAATGTGTCACAGAGAGAAAAGAACACAAAGACTATTTAGGACTTTATTTTTATCTAAGAAATCAGTTCTCAAAATGTAATCCGTGGAATCCATGATGTCTTTAAGAGTTTATGAGGGAGAAAGATCTAACATGCAAGATTGTGATATAAAAAGAAGTTAAAAAAGGTCTCTGCTAATGGTTTCAAGTTCCACATTACAACTACCCTTTTAAGAAACTTCTGTCTACCTTAATATGAAGTATATTCCCAATGAAACATATTATATGCTTACTTATTTTACATATTACCTTAAACGATCATTGAACTATTCCTCCCTTTGTGAGCTTTACATCTGTGCAAGCCAATGCTTAAGTCCTATGCATCAGACAAAATATTACATTACACCAGGTTGGTAGTCTGCTTATAGTGTAGGAGAAGAAAAGAAACTTGATCTCCCCTCTATTTTGCTCTTGCCATTTTTGCTGTCTTCTGCCTCCTTGAACTGTTACCCCTGCCTTGGAGCCAGCTGATTATGGATTGAAACTTCCACAAACTTTGAGCTAAATAAACTTCCTTTCCTTCATTTTGGTTGTCTGGTATTTAGTGTCAGCAACTAGAGAAAAGTAACCAAGACAACTGTCTTTGTGTGTGTATGTGTGTGTGTGTGCGTGTGTGTTCCTTCTCTCTTGATATTCTCAGAAATGCAACAGGTCTAGAAAAATTGAAATAATATTTTAAACGATAGCAAAATATAATTCTATGCATGGTATGGAATAAAATGAATAACAAGTGCCAGATTAAGTCTGTAAATCCTTAGGAGCCCGATCATCCTATGTCCTACAGGATTATCAGGGCACATAATCAGATATCTGAACAATAGCTTCAGCATGTTCCTCCAGAACATTATGTCTTAGAATTAAAGCCTTAATGTGCCATTTAATATTTATATTCTGAGGTAAAAGCTGTGGCCAGTGGAGATTTAGAAGAAAATATTAATGTAAGAGTAAATATTAGGAAAAAATGTTTACAGTTTACTGTTAAGCCATTAATACGGCTAAAAATATTGTCTTCCTATACTTTCCTCTGTCTTCTACACAATCATTATGCAAAAGAAATATAACACAAGCTTAGGTAAAACAGGAAGCACAATCATCATTTAAAATGTTCTAGTACCACATTTTAAAAGGTGAAACAAGTTTGTAACATTAATATTTTTGTTAATCCAATATAACCAGAATATTTGATTTCAATTTGTAAACAATATACAAATCATGATATTTTACATTCCTTCCTTAATACTAGATCTTCAAAATGTGGCATACATTTAAAACATAAAATTGACTATATTCCAGGTGTTCCAATTCTAATTTGGACTAGCTATATTCCAAATGTTCAATAACCACATTAGTCTCATGGAAAACACACTGTGCAGGTCAGTTCTACACCGTCATCATTCTAGTTCATAAGCAGGTTTAACTAAGGTCCTAAAATCTTTTTTTATGTTTTTATTAATGAATTTGACTTTTGCTCTTTTCACTAGTAGAACACTGACAAAAAATTTTCAGTTGTTTTCCTCTCTACAAAATGTTTCAGGTCAGTACTGGCACCGCTTTTTCATCTCTATCTCCATTTCCATTTACTGTACAAGTACAGATATTAAAATTCCATTTTCTAATATATCTGAACTCAAGCACTAAAACCATCACTCTTTCCTCTTTAATTCATTCTGGATTATTAATTTTTTGATGAAATGGTATTGTCTTTTGTCAAAGTAAAAACTTCTGCTTCATTTCTCCATGTATTGTTTTTATTCTAAGATAACCAGATGCTCAGATTAAATGCATTTTAAGTTTCATAAATGACTTATTCTGATTTGAAATAAATGATTAGGGAAAAATTGCTTCCCTCGTATTACAGAATTTGAACTACTGATCTTTTTGAAGCATGTAGTTGCTCGTGCAAAGTAGAACTCTAGGATTTAGGTGAATTGTTTTTATTCTTTTATTTTTGCAGTTATTCCACTATTATTTATTGAACTCATTTTGTTTCAAGTAATGAAACTTCTACTTCTTTCCTGCCATAAAATCAAGAATATTTTTATAATTGCTAATTATGAACTAATTTTATGCTTACAGATAGTTTGCAAAAACAGTGTTTCCCAATATTCTTTATCCAGTGTTTTCTAAATTAAGATGTTATATGACAATTATAAAAATCAATAAATTAATATTTATATATTACCATTCACTCAAGTACATATATTATTCAAATTCCACAAGTTTTTCAAGGGTCCCATGTCTTAACCTATATTGTATTAATTTTGTGTGTCTCTTTAGTAATCTTTCAATCTCGGGAAATTTTCAGGGGTTTCTTTTCATTCATAATCTTGATACTGTGGAGGCACACTGAGTACCTATTTTGTAGATGATCATCAATTTTTGCTTTTTTGAAGTTTGTCTGTGTTTTGAATGAAGTTATGAATTTTTGGCAAGCATACTGAAATTGCTGTGTCCCCATTATTGCATCACATCCAGGGGTTTATTATTTCAACATATCTCCCTACTGATTTAATTAACCATGATTATCTGATTGAGTTAATTTTGCTGTTTCTCTACTTCAAAGGTACTATTTCTCTGGTTTTAGTTAATAACTATTTTCAAGGAAATAATTTGAGACTATGCAAATTCTACTTCTCATCAACTTTCATAAGTTTTAATAGTCCTCATTGTATAATATCTATGATAATCATTTGAGCAGTGTATGTTTAATAATCAATGTTCTGTTTCCCTTTTTCTTTCTACACATTTCATTTGGAAATTCTACTCTAAGATCTGTTCATTCCTACCTATTTTATACATTTATTTAGTGATTTATTTATGTACATTCATTTTATTCTATATGTTACACTCAAGTGTTATAATATCTATGTGTGCAGAAAATGTCTCTTTATGACAATAATGAGTTCTTTAATAATGGTTAATGTGTTCTTTCAACAATTCAACATCCCTTTTTTGTATATTTCCTTGTTTCATGGTGTCTTAAGATCTTCAAGTGTTATCTTACATTTTTTTCTACCTCAGTCCTGGAATCTCCCACTTTTATTAGGACATATGGTTCCTCCCATTAGGAAAACATTTTAAAACCAAGATCTGGACACTTCCTAACTGTTTCTTTACCTTTTGTGGGGGGAAGGCCCCCTCAGTGGATAGAGATTGGAAATCAATTCTCCTTAAAATTGTGTACCTGGATCTCTATATGTAGCCTGGTGTTTTTAATTGTGCCTACTTTGAAATCATTTCCATGTAGTCAGTACTCTGATCTGTCCAGTTACATTTTGAAAAATTCAGTCTTCTATGTGTAGTGCTGATCTACAAAGACTCAAAAGTTACATCAACTTGATGATCAAGTTTCTCTGTGCTTTCATTTTAGCAGCTGAGTATTCTTGAAAAAGTATCTAACAAACTAAGTTTGTTTTAGCATAGATTCATATTTTCTAATTTAATTTGCCTGGTAATCTTAATGCATTTTTTCTGTATTATTCTTCAGACAGCAAAAGCATGAAGTCATAATTTTCTCATTCAGTCTTATCAGTACACTATCTTCAACTTCATGAAAAAGTAGAATCCTTTGCATGGCTTTTGACTTCCTTTCCATAAATAAGAAACTTACTCTATACACACACAGACACACACATGCACACATGGACACACACATACACACACACTCTCTCTCCTTTTCCTCCTATTAAGTTGAAACTTTCTGACTAAATATTAAATACCGTATTTTTAACCATTTCATAAAGTCAGGGATGTTTGGTATGTTTTCACAAACCATAACATCAGCTTCTTCACATTAACTTTTGATTCTTCCAAAAACCACCCCTACATGTTCAGTAATTCCACATTTTTTGGTGTTAGAGATCCAACCAAGGGACTCTACCACTGATCTATATACCTAGTTTATTACACATTACCACTGATCTATATACCTAGTTTATTACACATTAAAAATACCACAATGTTATATGCTTCTCCAATTTCTATTTAAGATTTTTTCTCTAATTTATTACCGAGGTTTTTTAAAACTGGTCTGCACTAGTAATTTAAGAATTTTATTTCAGAAAAGCTACAGAGACGTTTGAGGGATGGACCACAATGCAGAAAAAACAACTGAAACAGTCTGGCTTGTGGCTTAGAGGGAGGGTTGTCTGGCCCTGTAGAAGCAAGTAACTGCATGGGAGAAGGCCAGAGGAGACAGATATAATGTACTTCACATATGTATGCTTGTTAAAAAAATTTAAAAAGAAACCATAGATATTATACAAACACATGGAAACTAAACAATACTCTTTAAATAATCAATGTTACAGAGGAAATAAAGGAACAAATTAAATAGTACAATCAAACAATAATGCCAGTACAACATACCATAACTTATGTGACACAATGAAAATAATCAGTCTTAAGAGGAAAGTTTATATTTATGAATGCCCACATTAGAAAAACAGAGCGAGTCAAAACAGCCTAATGATACATCTCAAGATCATAGAAAAATAAGCATAATCCAAATCCAAAGGTAGTGACAGAAAGGAAATTATAAAAACAAGAGAAAAAATTAATGAAATTGAGGCTAAAAAGCAATACAAAAAATCAATGAATCAACAAGCTTATCTTTGAAAGAATAAGCAAAAATAGCCCAAGGTCTAGTAAATAATACCAAAAAAGAAAGAAAGAAAAGATCAAATAAATGCAATTCAAAATGAAAACATCAGAATCATAACTGATTTTTCCCAATTTGAGATTATTAGTAACTACTTCAAGAACCTATACCCTGATATAATGGACAGTTCAGAAGTTATGGTTGGATACATCCTTAGATATATAGGAACTATCGAAATGGATCTAAGAAGAAATAAAGATCCTGAATAATTCAGTATCACGCAATGAAACTATAGAAGCAATGAAAAAGACACAATTTAAAAAAGCTCAGATCCAATGGATTCACAGTCAAATTCTACGAGAGCTTTAGAGAAGATCTAATGACTTTAATGAAATTGATGGAGTGCTCCCAAAATAATTCCTGGAAGTTAGCATTGCCCTGACTACAAAACCAGACAAGGAGCCAACCACAAAAGAGAATTACAGACCAATCGCTTTACTGAATTTAGATGCAAAAATCTTCAACATATTGGAAAATAGATACAAAAAGTCATCAAAAATATCAGAAATCATATATATATATATATATATATATATATATATATATATATATATATCAGACATCAGTGCCCAAGTAGGATTCATCCCAGAAATGCAGGGATGATTCAAAGTACACAAAACAATTAATGTAATATACCACGTAAAAAAAAGCAAGGAAGAAACATGATAATCTCAATTGACAGAGAAATAGTCTTTGACAAAATCCAACAGCCATTCATGATAAAAACACTGGAAAACAGGTATACAAGGATGTTAGCTCAATCCAATGAAAATCATTTGTGACCAACCAATGCTCACCATTATATTAAATGGAAATAAGTTGAAATCTTACTTTCTAAAATCAGGAAGAGGACAGGGATGTATGCTGTCAACACTTCTAATGCAATATAGTTTTTGAAACTGTAAGAAAGAAATCAAGCAAAAGAAAGTAATAAAATGTATACACATAGAAAGAGAAGTCAAATTATTATCTGCAGATGACCTGATCTTCTATATAAAAGACCCCTCCAAAATTACACCAAGTTATCTCTTAGAACTAACAGCCAAATTCAGTGGCACAGCAGGCTAAAAAATCTCAACACACATAAATCAATAGCATTCCTGAACACCAATCACAAAATCACCAAGAAAGAAATTAGGGAAATAATACCTTGCACAATAGCATCAGGAACAATTAAACAGAGTGGTATATCCATTCGTAAATTTAATTTGCTTCAGGATTCTGGGGAAAATGATTGCCATTATGTTCATATGAGGAAGATAGCCATGGTCACATTTGTCATCCAAAGTAGAATTTGCAAACAGAAGCAAAATTTTGTGAATACATCTGCTCATGAACCAAATTGTTCACAGACATGTTCATGAACTGAGGTATTACTGCACTTAGGAATTAATATAAGCAAGGAAATGAAAGCTTCTACAATTAAAGCTATAATACTCTGAAAAAGGACAGTAAAGAGAACTTCAGAAGAGGGAAAGACACCGCTTTTCATGGGATAAGTAGAATGAATAAAGTTAAATAACCATATTTCCAAAATTTATAAACAGATTTAGTGTAATCCTAATCAAAATACCAGTAACATTCCTCAAGAAATTAGAGAAAGCAATTTAAATGTAAATTAAAATTTAAATGTAAATAAAAATTTAAATGTAACCTAAACAGATCTAGAATAGCAAAAGCAGTCCTGGACAAGAGTAAGGCAGGCATCACAATACAAAAATGTAAGTTACATCACAAAACTGCAATGATAAAAGCAGCATGGTGGCAGAAACAAATAAAAAAACAAACAACAACAAAAAGACAGATATACCAATCAGTGGAATAGAATGCAAGATTCAGAAACAACTACAAGTTTATTCAGCTACCCAATCTTTTGTAAGTGGGACTATATTGGTGGAAAAATAACTTCTTTGAAAGTGGTGCCAGAAAGACTGGCTATCCATATGCAGAAGATCAAACCTAGAACCATGTCGCTCACCACATACTAAAGTAAAAAGCAAACAGATCAAAGCTCTAAATATTAAACAGGAATACTTAAGCTTCTGGAAAACACAGTGGGTAAAACTCTTGAAGACATAGGTGTAGTGAAGGACTTTGTGAAAAAAAAAAACCAGTTGTACAAGATACACTACACAAAATCAACAACTAGGGTGATATCAAATTATAAAGCTTCTGAACTGCAAAGGAAATAACCAATAGACTGAAGATACATACTACAGAATGGGGAAAAAGTTTGCCAGTTTTTCGTTAGACAGAGGACTAATGTCAAGTATATATGAAGAGCACCCACACACAAACTTAGATTTCCCCCCAAAAAATATACAATAAAAGAATGGGCCACTAAAATAGACACTCCTCAGAAGAAGTACAAATGGTAAATAAATGCATGAAAAAATGTACAACATTCCTGACCATTAGACCAACACAAATTACAACAACACAGACAAACCATGTTATTCGAGCAAAAATGGCTATCATTGAGAAATCAAATAATAACAAATTCTGGCAAAGCTGTGGGTAAAAGGAACCTTTCTGCAGTGTAAACTAGTACAAACACTATGAAAATAAGTATGGAGGTTCATCTAACAACTAAAACTAAAGTTTCTAGTTGACTCAGCTATTTCCCTTCTAGGTAACAGCCCAAGAGAGTTAGAGGCATCATATAACAGTGATACCTATATAACCCACCTTCATAGTATCACAATTCACAATAGATAAAAATTAGAAATGGCCTATATGCCCATCAACATATGAGTTGATAAAGAAAACATGTTTTTAATACACAAAGGTGTACTACCCTGCAATAAAGAAGGATAGACTTGAGTTGTTTGTAGGAAAATGGATAAATTTTAAGACCATAGTCTTAAAAAACAAAATAAATCAAACACACAAGCTTAAATGCTGCATGGTTTCTCTTAAATGAAAAACCCAAATATATATAAAGAACAATCTAAAAAAGGTAATAGAAAAAATAATTTGGAGTTTTACATAAGCATCAAATGCTCAGAAAAGAAGATTCAGAGTGACTTCTTTTAAAAAATATTCTATATTAGAACGTAAATACTACAGTATGCACACATTCCTTTATTTCCAGTGTGATATTGTTGTCATTTCATAAAAAATAGCACAAAGATATAGTTTTTAAACTCTCTCAAGAAACATTTGGTAATGTCTGGGAATATTTTTATTATCACACCTAGTATATGGTGTAGAGGTTTGAGATACTGATAGACATCTTACAATGCACAGCACAGCCTCCTAGAATAATCTAGTATAAAATGTAATAATGGTGAAGTTAAGAATCTGTGCACTAATTAATACATGAAAATCAATAGCGTTCCTGCAAATGTTTGTCATCTAGTGTGAAATTCCCAAATGGAGGCAATATGAGGAACATTGCTTCCTCATTGAAGATAGACTAGGGTTTCCCAAATACTCATCTTAGACAAATTGAGGAAAATAAGAACGATACAGTTTTTCATAAAGGTAAATACTCTAGTGTTCTTTCCTGGGTATCAGACACTCATTTTATACTCTATAGAGTAATTATCTATTTATTTCAGAAACATCTCAAAATCTCATCCTAAAGAATATTGCAATTTATTTTCTGTCAAGTGCCAAACTCAATAAATTATATTTATTTTACCCATTACAGAGATATCAAATTCTCAATTAGCAGTAATTATCATTATCTTGCTAATGGATATAATTCTCAATCACACCTGTATTTATCTCTTTTTAACTGGTCCTTTAGGTTCTTCTAACTTCCTATCTTTACTGCTTTGATGAATTTATTAGTTTCATTACTTCTAACATAAATTTAAAAATTATTCATATGACACAAAAAGCTTCTAGTGATACCATGCTTGCTTAATATTTAAATACAACTTTCATTGGTACTCATCCTTAAACATACAGCAGCATGATATTTTCAGTTGTTCAAATTAACAATATTTTTTCTCCTCCACACACCTTTTCATGCACTATCTCTCAGCTTGGACTACAATGATCCACTCCAAATTCCACCTCTTACAGCCTCCTCCTTTTTTTTACTTTAATCCTACAGGTAATGTCACTCTCATATATTAATGTTGACAGTATAATTTGAGACAAGTAGTGGAAATTTGTTAGGCAGAATATATGTATATCTGTGACCCAGCTGCTCTGCTCAGCATCAAAATTTACATCTGTAAACCAAAATGCAGGAATACAATTGATCATAGCAATATGGTTTATTCACTTATCCACAACTTCTTAGCAATCCCTTCAGGAAAGTTTTGTTTTTTTTTTTTTGACATACCAAACCACTTTCACTTCCCGGTTTTAGTAACTCTGCTGCATGTGTCTACAATTTTGTCTTACTGAAGTTGTTTAATAACCTGTATTCCTGTATAAAGTATTTCATAAGGATGAAAGATGTAATAGCATTATTTTCAATTTTATTCCCACTCTCTACCTCTGCTCTTGACACTAAAAAAGAGAACTGGAACAGAAGTTTTAGATGCTTTCTTATTGACTAGAATAATGTTAATAATCCACAACTGAGGAAATTATTTTTAGAAAAATTAATCAAACATGCAATTAAAATTCATGAGATTTAAAAAGTAATGTTTTATTCTCATATTCTTAAACTCCTACATGTTGATATTTTTATTTTCTATTTTTTCTTTTCAAAAACATCATACAACATAATGTCATTATATAGATGAAAACAAGTATACTATGTAAGACTGAATTCAGGCTTTAAAATATCTAACAGAAATAACTAAAATATTTTTCAATATACAATGTTACCATACTAGTAGTGATTTTTAATAACAAACTAGCTCAGATATGCCTCCCTTATACTGAAATACATAGTTGCCTTTAAAGAGATAGCATGAACTTATAAAACCTTTAGAAAATTGTCAGTATAGAGCTGTGCAAGATGTTCTTTTTTACTGTGTTTCATGATTTTATTTTCCAGAAAATAAAAGAGGTGTAATACAGAGTGCTATGTTTTTTAATGTAGCTAAAATAAAGATAAAATCATAAAAAATGAATATTTGAGATAGCTTTTTAAGAAAGAATTAGGATATCCATGGGATAGCTTCCAATGGATTCTCCAACCTAAATATTTTGTATCACTTTTGGAATATTTCTCTTTTATACTTTAAATTGTATTCTACCCAATATGCATTTAAATATTATAGTTAAAAGTGTGGACATAAGGAAAATGTACATGATTTAGAATATGTTTATTTTATTAGGATGCATTAAATTTTCTTTAGGATTCTGAAATTAAAGCAAAACACAAAGAAATATATAACTTTCAGCTAGTTAATGGGTTAACAAAAATTTTCCCCAAAGATACTTCAATGTAATGCTTTTGTGCTGTGCTCAAAAATCATAAATTAAAATAAGAAGTTTGAATTTCCTGCCCTTCAACAAGGTATAAAAGTAGTGAAGAAATCTTCACAATATTAGTCTTACCCATTCCTTCATTTATCCAGTATAGTATCAGAGCCTTAGTCACGTAACTAGTCAGCAGAAAATTATGTACTTTGGGAGAATCTGAGAAAACTCAAACTATTCCATTGTGTAATGGCTTCTGTAGTACATACTACTACAAATAGATAAAAGTATTGGAAGAAGTACTATTTTAAATCTGAAAATGCAACACACATACCAAGGCATATACACTATGTTTTGTGAAACTAGGTAGGAATGAGGAAAGGAATGTCACTGAATTCACTCCATTTCCTCTAGGTTTGTGGAGAAATGCTCTCATTCATATGAACTGAGAATTAGTGTATTAAAATAATTTATATCAATGACAAGATGAAAACATAGCACAAATTAGATATTTTTCCATATAGAAACTGAGATTCCTGGAAAATTTTAATTTTTTAAGTTACGTACCCAGATTATTAGTAAGTCATTAGGGAATCTATTGGACCTACATAATCTGGGGGGAGTACATCTTCCTACACTAGCCTTGCATATACTTCTTACTGTCAACTCTCTGTAGTTATTTTCTGTTTCCCTAGAAGAGTAAGTTTGCTAGCCAATGGGAATATAAAATGAGTACAAGTAAAAGAAAAAGTTGCATATTAAAATAGCAAAGACAAAAGAGAAACATCTACAAAATTTCCTATGTGGTAGATCTTGAGGTAGCTTACGAAACTGAAAATGATTTTGAGTAGCCTCCTATGCTTTATTTTATTATTTGCATTTATTTTTCTTATAGAAATTTTGAAACCCTTTGATATATATAGTAAGGGGAATCACATGATCAGATTTGCGTGCTAGAAACAGTAGCCAAAGGACAATGAAAGATGGTAGCTTCACTGTCACTGCCTTGCTCATATAACCTCCATATCATTTCCAACATGGAAGCGCTGGCAATTCTCTACCTGTGAGTTTTGTCTCAGCCCATGAATTAGTAAGGCTTGAATGGGCAGGGAGTTATATCTTAGGAGGCAGCCCTCAGTCAATGTGTTAGTGCACGAATAACACAGCTTTCTTACTTTTGAATAGATAACCATGGAGGCTAATTCTCCAGATATACTGAACCAAAGGTAACCTCATGAATCAGTTGCCTACTTGGAAAGACTATTGATTCACTTTGTTTCCTGTCTCATTTTTCGTTCCTCTGGAGTTACATCCCATATTAATACTTTCACTCCAATTCTGGCCTGAGAATCTGATGCTCAGGAAAAACAATCTAAGATAGTTGAGAATGTCAGTGATTTGGGGGAGAAGATTCTAGAAGTGTATTACATGTTAGACACAAAAGGGAACATAATGGTAATGGTAATGGAATAGTGACAGTTTCTGGAGTTCTTTGACCCATAATATGAAGAAACTTTGGAAGCTATGAGGTAAAGGGTATACCATTTATCATGTAATAGTTCTAGTACTTGCACTTACTTGAAAGTTATATAGACAATGATAAATGCCTATCACCTGAAATTGGTTAAGTATTGCTAAGTCTTGCTACTATGGTTTTCCTGGTTTTCTCCCTTGGCCTGGCTTCACATTCTGTCTATAGCTTCCTTCAGCAAGTGCTCTATGCCTTTGGCTTCTCCACCTTCTAAAATCATCTTTGAAGTTTTGTCTTCCCTCTTAGAGCTCCATACATTACCCTCTTCATAGTTACTTGCAAGTTAAAATTCTTCCACAAGTCACTGCCTAATCACACCCCCTTGTGGCTTTCCTTTGAAATCTTTGCTTCCATGATCTGTTACTTGTTGCATTCCAAATGTCTACAAAAAGCCACAAACGTGGATAATTCCAATGCTTCCAGCATTACCTGTACCTAGAACCACTGGAGCCATGCTTGCAGTAGACTCTAAGTGACTTCTCAAATGAGGTAGTCCTCAAGGAACAGGGTGCCTGTTATGCTGTGATCCATTCCACTACTGACTGTTATGCTAAATTTGGTTAGAAACAGCCAGTAATATCCATGCAAATGTTTTGGAATTTCCTCCACCTAATAAGTTAATTTGTCACATTTAATCCTAGCTTTCTCCAAGGCAGGGACAAAATGAGTTCAAATTCTTTGCCACTGTGACAATGAAACCATGTGGTCCATTTCTCTTTAGGGTTCACATTTCTATTTAAAACCTTATGGCAAAATACTGTCTCCATTCTACCAGCATTATGTTCTTCTGAGCTGTCACCTGGAATGGCCCATTAAAAATTTCTGCCTTCACTAATTTATGTTTTTTTTTACTTGCTTTTCCATGTTTTCCAAAGGAATCCTGCAAATCAATAGTATATTGTTTTAAGTATAGCAATGACTATTACAATTTTTGCTTCAAATTTTCAGTGTTAGCCAATTTTTGTTACTATAAAAGATATTTATAAAGAGAAAAGCTTAAATTTTTGCTAAAGATTTAGAAGTTGAAGTCCATAGATGGTTTTTCCCATAGGCTTGGGCCCTGTGTCAAAGGAGTACATTATGGTAGAGAGGATATAGTGAAACAAAGCCACTCTCTTCATAACTGGGAAGCAAAATAGGTAAATGGTATTATAATAAACAACTAAAATGCTTTGTGAGCTCATAGGTGGGGCTTTTCAGAGGCCATTGGGTCATGGGAGCACGATGTTTGTTAGTAGATTAATTGTAGCTAAATGTGATGTTGGGATCTGAAGCCTTTTTGGAAGAGGTGAGAAACTGGGGTGTCACCTGGAAGGGTCTGTTTCCCTGCCTCCTTCCTTGATCTGTCTGTCTGTTGCCTGCTGCCATGGCATCAGCTCCTCCACTTCAGCCATGTCCCTCTGCCATGTTGCTCTGCCTTGGAATCAGCCAACGATGGACTAAATCACCTACAAACTGTGCCAAAACACACCTTTCCACTTTAGAGTTGAGGGCATCAGTTATTTTGTCTCAGAGGTAAGAAAGTAACTAAGACAAATGGGAAGAGACAAGATCCCAGTCCTCTTCGAGAGCACACCCTTAATGAAAAAATTTTCCTGCTAAGCTATACCTCTTAGATGTTTCCACCACTTACGAACAGCACAACCTGAGGACCAAGCCTTTAACACATAGACTGTTAGAGGGACATGGAATATATAGACATAGACTAGCATATAAGAATTAATTTCAAATTGATTAAACGCTTTTAAGTACAAGCAGCATCAAAATCTTAAAATTTCTGAACCCAAGCAGAAAAGGTCATCACTGCCAAGAATATAATTTTTTAAAAAAATGACACAAAACTCTAAAATCATAAAATGAGAGGTTGATGAAATACATCAAAATCTTTATATATGTGATGATGACATTAACAGTATTATAACACAGGGAATAGACTGGAAAAATATTCCAAAACATATAAATGATTAAACATTAGGACCTATACGATTAAGAGAACTTCTATTAATCCATAAATAAATATTCATATTTCCAAAAGAAAGAGGGAGAAGATATGAAGAAATAATGCACATGAGATGAGCCCCAAACCAACATATCTAAGAATGGCTTATTTTAAAATACTTTTTATAATATTCATAGGGTCTTATCAATACTAAAACAAATAAACCATGGTACATTCACATAATTTAGTGATATGTGCAAAGGGATGAAGTACATATCACAGGTATTTTAATATTAAAATTAAAAAGTTAAGCTGATAAAAAGATATAAAGGAGTTTTTTAGTCTATATTTGAAAATAGATTATTTTACAATATATATGAACTTACTAAAATAGATATGAAAGGACAAAAATATGCCATTGAGAAGAGTTGATCCTCTGGTGAGTAAGGAAGAGGAAGTGTGTAAAGATGGTTATAGTGGGACATTTAAATATTTCAATATTTTATGTGTTTAGTTTGTTAAAGGTGATTTATTGCATCATTTTCTAGCTTTATGTATATCTCAAAATTTCAATGATAAAAAGAATAAACAACAAAAAAATAGAAAGTCATACACATGATAATAGTTAACCAAACTGGAAAAGCAAATCACTCTTCGTCATATTTAGATATGAGAGAATCAACATCAATAAAAACAAGCAAATTCTCAAAGTTTCTCATTTAGTAGCGTACCTAGGACAAGAAAATCCCAGATTCAGGTTTAGTGTTGGTTTCTTCACTGTGCCTTAATTGCACCGAGGAATTTCTATTTATCAACTGTTGGAGAGCTTAAAATATTGTATACACATTTGGTTTTAAGAAAGTGTCCATAGATTTTATATATAATATTCTAATGCTATTTGGGCATAGATATTATAGAAACATAGAAACTGTGTTTTAAAGACATTAAAGTATAAATTTTAAAGAGTTGAAAATAAATAAGGCAAGTGTACTGCAAGAAAAAGTTGAAGAATAAATATAACAAGCACTGACAACACAGACATAACTAGTAACATGGTCAAATCAGTATTACTTTAAATTAATTCAATTATTACATAACTAATCAGTTTAATTACATTGCAACTGTACTGTATTCTATATTTTCCTGGAAATTTTGTACCCTGTGGGGAAACAAGAAAGATTAATTTATGAAACACAATGAAAAAAATGATAAACTCTCATGCCTTGAATCATTTTATTTGAGTTTTATCTCCTTGTGATTTGCAAATAAAATGGAATATAGGTAAGAAAATTGATTTTGAAAATATTCCAAAAAATTTGAATTGGCTCTAAATAATGTTAGATATGTGAAACAAAATACGTTAATCAAGTTGTCTTGCAATAAAAGAATAATCACAGTGTACATTCAAAATTATAGTTTTTATTCAGTTCAGTTAAATTGAATATGTAGAATATATAAAGGGTAAGCTAATTCATTTCTACCCCAATGAGACCACCATAATCTATCACTATTAATATTCTTTTTATTTTATATTGTATTAACACAATACTTGTACATATTAATGAAATTCATAATGATATTTCCACGATGCATACAGCATACTCTGAATATTATTTTAGTATTTATATTCCACCACTTAACTTTCTGTATTGAATCAATAGATTATTAGATATGAAATGTATGGAAATAAGTAATGGTTTCTTTGAAAGTAAACATCAGATAAATAAATATAGAAAGCAGTATCTGTCACTAAAATGACTAATAGATGACAATTCTTAAACTAATTCTGCAGTTCAAGAAAAAATGTAATTAATTTAGTTGTTTTCTTCCCTATAAGTAGACGAGATAGTAAATTCCTATTTTCAAAATTATATTAGTATGAAACTGGAAAACTGTAACAGTAGCCACAGACTTTCAACATATCAATCTCTAGACTTAGAGTGTCTAATAAAATGCAATACATGAATCTTCAATAACTTACAACATGGAGAAGATTCACATTAAGGAAAATGAGAAGGATTAAAGACAATTTTTAACGTGAAAAGTCATAAAAACTCAGCATTATATCCCCAACAGTATTTGCCTTAGTCACTTTTCTCATTGCTGGGACAAAATATTTGATGCAACATAATAGATGAGAGATTTAGATCATTTCATGATTTTATTCCATAGTGGGCTAGTCCAAGGCAGGAATTCAAGGTGGAGGGGTACGATAAAGTTCTTCGCATCATGGTGGCCATGGAGCAGAGAGTGAAGGGATGACCTGAAGAAAGGGTTGATATATATTTCCAGATAATGTTCCTAGTAACTCATCTCTATCCAAGCACTATATTCTAAAAGCAAGTCAACTAGAGTACTCCCATAATTCAATCACCTTCCAAAAGTCACACCTTTGAGCACATGAGGTTCTTGGGGGACATCTACATGAAAACCAAAATATCTTGTCCCTACTCTCAAGAGATTCATGTGTGTCTATTACTCCTTTTCTAAGAGGCATCAAGGTCTTAATAGGTTTAGATTACTTAAAAGTCCAAGTCTAAAAACATCTCTGAGAGTCAAGCAAATTCTTAGTTGTGAGTACATATAAAAATCAAATTTAAATATTTCTCTCAGACAACAGGTAAAAATTCCCAATCCAAAAAGGAAAAATAAAGGAATACAAAGGAATGGGACCAAAGCAAGACCAAAACCCAGCTGGGCAAACATTAAATCCTATAGCTCCATGTCTATACCATGTCTGTACCTGGGCCAAAATCATTAACTCCAATGGGCAGTCCCTCTCCTGTGGCATTTCTGATTGCAGATCTCATGACCTCTCTTGGGGTAAATTCATTTACTACTTGCTGCTTTCCTCAGACATTTTATCTTTCTGGGTTCTCCACTGCACTTTCGATGTCACTTGTTCAGCATCACACACTGCCCTTCCAGGAGCAACTTGGCCTCCCAGGCCCTCAGAAATCTGATTGGAAGTATATAAAATTCATACATTTACTTGCCCATAAATACAGCACCACATGAAAGATATAATGTCCCCCTCCCAACATAAACAGTAGCTGGAACCCTGTACACCATGGTTACAGAGGCCTCTAAGCACTTGGATGGCTGAACTCTGGGAAGCATTGCCTACTTCATCCCTGAAAAAACAAAGCACCATGGGGCTCTTTTCTCAAAGTCTTTCCTTTTTGTAGAGTAAAGGATGTGGTCTTATTGTTTCCTGGAATGCCCTCAAGACATCTTTCCTACTATCTCATGTAAAGTTCCTGACTTTCATTTTCAAATGTAAGTCTTTTTCAGTAAGTTACCCTGAGCCAAAATTTTACAGGTCCCAATATCACAAGAACTTAATTTCTGGTAAAAATTAAACCTTCTAAAACTGGATTTTTGAACTTGTTTCTCATTGTAAATATCACTAACAAGCAGAAAACAATACCCATGCCACAGTTTGCAATGAAGCTGCCTTGAAATTTCTGCTGTCATATTAATTATTCTGCAGCACTTAAACCCAGTCACCTGCAAAGTCTCTGGACATGAGCAAAATGTAGAAACATTTTCTAACAGAGAATAACACACATGACCTCTAACCCAAATGCTAGTGGAGTCCTTTCAAAACAAAAAGCACCCGAACCTGGCCTTTACAATGTGTATGTCTATCATCACTCTGATCTTTTAACTTTTGACCATTATCTCCCATCAGATTCAGCTCACAGCATTCTAGGGCTTCTCTAACAAATGTCTTCAAATCTTTCCATACTCCTCAGGTGAACCATTTCCAAAAGCTTCTGAATTACATGTTCAGTAACAGTCACAAAAATCCCATTCCTAGTACCAAAATCTGTTTTTGTCACTTTCCTCATTGCTGGGACAAAATACAAGTCACCTGCAACATAAAGGAGAAGTCTACATTGGTTTATGTTCTTAGTCAACAGTTGCCCAACTGAGGTCAGGAAAGCATGGTTGAAGGATGTGAGGGAGGAAAATTTTTCACATCATGGTAGCCAGGAAGCAGAGATAACAAAAGGAGGACCTGTGGAGGGAGAAATACCTTTCTAGGTCACATCCCTAGTGATCTGCTTCTAATCAGCCCCCACCTCATAACAGTATGCAAACTACAATGCCCTCATAGTTTATCAACTTCTAAAAGCCCCACTCCTGAGTAAATGAGGCTCTTGGGGAACATTTAGATCCATAAAAATATTTGAAACACAATTTTCATTGTCTAAATGCAAGGAAAGTGAACAATTTAATTGTGCCATGCTACTCTGAAAAGAAGATCTAAATCTGAAATAATCAGCCTTTAAAACCAGAGATCAAAAATGGAAGTCTCAACAAGAGAATATTTATGGCATGTAACACAAGGATAGCTTGACTGGAGTTTTTTTTGTTTTGTTTTGTTTTGTTTTTTTGTACCGTAGACTGAACTCATGACTTCGTGCTTGCCAGGCAGGTGTTTATGCTGCTGAGCTGAGTTTCTGCCCCAGGGTTGGGGTTATTTATCTGTGGTTTCCAAGGCTGATTTTTTTTCACAAAGATATTTTTGGGGAAAGAGAGTATATAATAAATACTTTGATACTGGAGAATGGAGCAATTCCACTACAAATTTCACTTATGTAAGGAACAAATTCTGGAGTTCTAATACAACAATATGATAACATATACACACATACATGCATACATATATGCTCATACTTGAGTGGATAAAAATGGTTAGCAATTAAGGATATTTTCAGCCAAAATTAATTTAAATTTATTAGTAAGTTTCTTAACCAACTAAACTCATTATTCAGGTTTTTATAATTCATTGTGATCATTTTTTTCCTTTCACTCTATTTCCCCACATCTTATAAACTGACCTCCAGTACTACTCAACTACATTAGACTATGACTGACACTTATGTTTTTACCCTACTTATCAACCACTCAGTCATCACCTTCACCATTACACAGGTCAGTTGTCTTCATATACACTTTCAATTTTCTCTCCTTTCTCTCTTCATTATGCTTGCTTGGTAAAGCCCCAAGAATAGCAAAATATAATAACTCATCTATTCATATTTAAACCTAAGCATCTAAACCTAAATGAAGACCCTTAGGACCCTTAAGTAAAGATACTTAAATGATCTTGTAAGTGCCTGGCTCCTAAAGCAATCATTTTATAGCTCTCTAAAGAAATTTTGTTCTACTTTTGTGGGGGCATATTTCATACGGCCTCTTTTCTTCACAAATTGTGAGTATCTCATTATCTTTACTTACTTTAATGATTATTTAAATTCCTGATTAAATAAAGTACAACAGACAGGGTCACTTTCTCCACAACTGACAGTCTATTTTCATCAGGAATTGTACCATTTCACCTCCTTCTTATTGCTATGAAAGAATGGTTACTTATGCTACCCAAATCTAAACTTATAATTTGTGATCTAGATCCTATTTTTGTGTAATCCAAGACATAAGCCTTTCTTCCTTCTTCCTTGATTTTTTCTCTCTAGTATATTCCTTACCAACAAATGAATGGATGCAATATTTCCTTCTCCCAAAGTAAACTAATAACTCCACATCCATTTACAGTTACTTCTCCTTTTCTTTGCTTCTTTTTACATTAAAGCCCTCTAAAGAGGTATTTATATAGTGTTTCCAATGATTTCCTCTTATGTTCTCTTGAACTCATTCCAACCAATTCTTTACAAAATAACTTCTCAAAATAGCTTTAGTGACATTGTATCTTGGTTTAAATATTATAATTTCCAGTGGTCAGCTGACAATTTTATGACATGGTTGGTTTATTTCTCCAAAATTTTCCTTGCTTGGCTTTCATGACAATATTTTCCCTTGGTTTTGCCCTAATCAAATGGATTTTTTTAGTATATATGATTATATACTCACTGTCTTCCTGATTCCAACAATCAGAAAATTTCAGGTTTCTGTTTTTAGATTTCTTTTATTGTCTTAATTTAGGACTTTACTGATCACATAAAGCCTCATGGCTTCACATAATAACTATAAAACTATATTTTGATTATTGTCAAATTTCTAATTCAATATGGATCTCTTACCAGAACTCTAGGCTCAAAATGTCTACTTGGTATTACTCTTTGGAAATCTAATATGCATTTCAAAAAGCATGTGCAAATCCAAATTTCTGATATATATCCACGTTATATTTGTTTAAGCAGTTACTTTGCTTTGAAAGTATACATCTGCTATGAAAAATTAACCTAAAGCGTTTTAGGTTTAGAAGTCAGAGAATGGTGTATAATGAGTCATTAAGGAAAAAATTCCTGAGCTAATATGTGAAAACTAACCCACAAGGAACAATTATATACGCAATTATATGCTGTTTAGTATTATGTAAACTTAAGTCAACACATTAATGTTTCACTTTAATATCCATGGGATTCTAAGGCCATTTTGTTCTGTTGACATTTTTTTTCATTACCTATATCAATTAAGTTTATTTTCAATTATTTTAAATTTTTTCCATTTGTTATTAAATATTGAAAATATTCATATATATATATCATTGTTTCTGTAATCAATAAAGAAAACTATTATTGCAGACAATTTTTCAGCGTAATAAAAGTATTGCATATTCCCTTCTTAGCTTTAGAAAAGCACTCTTGAAATATTTTCATGGACAGAAGAGCTTATTTCAAATATGTTTGTGAAGAAGACTCATTTTGAGGCAACTTATATTTAGAAATAAATGGACATATTTGCAACAACATTTACATATGTGAAAGATTTTTAAGAACTTCATTTAATGTTGATTATATGTAGATATTTGTTTCAGAACGGGTAATATTTTTGAAATTGTAATTTGGTCAAAGAAATTCCTTCTAATTTCTAACATATAATAGAAGGAAAAGACAATATGGAACATTCATGTAAGTAGAAGTTAGAAGTTCTGAATTTCCTGTTCTGAGTTATTCCTAAATGTATAATGCTGATGTGTTTTCCTTTCAGTGCTTGTAGATTTTCCCCTCTCATCAGTCTCACTCAGTAGACAATTTATAAGGAGTATTACACAAAATATGACAGATTAAAATCAGGCTAGATTTTATAGCTGGGTAAAAAGTGCAAAATAAATATTAAATGTATGTCTGGAAGACATTACACTGTGATTTACGTAGTAATGAAGAAAATTAAACTATGAAAAGGAAAACAGCTAAAAATAATGACTGCTTTACTGAAAACATAAGGTGTTTTCTCCTCCCATTCCCATACCAGAGAAACAAGCTTACTCTCAATGAGAATGGATTGCATTCTACTTTAGGCTGATGAACAATACAATTCTTCATGCAGTACACAATCTAGCTATGAAATTCAATTCTGCAATATATCATTGTGGTAAATAGATTAGAATAATCCAAGAAAGCATTAAACTTTGCTATGAATAAGAATGACATTGATAGCCACACTAAATAGGTCACAAAGTTTAAAGGGTACTTAGCCCTCTAGCAATGGGGCATAAGCATAATCTGTGTGAAGGTCAGAAAATACTGTTCTATCTTCTGACATTATTGCATAACACTCCCATATTATATTTATTTGATGCTTTCCCAAAACTTGAAATTAAAGGCATCTACTTGATTTTTTTCTGTACCAGGGATTGAACAGGGTTTTGGGTTTGGCATGCAAGTACCCTATACTTGCAGTTTTGTATCTATTCAATAAGAGATAAAACTACCTTCTTTTGATGCTTTTTTTTTTTTTGTACCAGGGATCGAACTCACGACCTCATGCTTGTGAGGCAGGATCTTAAGCCACTGAGCTAAATCCTGACCCAAAACTACCTTCTTTTCATCAAAAATGTAGACAGAATATTGATTTAAATTATAAACTGTACTAACAAAGACTATAATACTTCTGTAAAATATAATCAAATGAAATAAAATATTTTTCCCAGCGTAAAATACAGGTATGGAAATCTTTGAAAGATGTGGTAATTCAGAGAGATCGAGATTCTTGTGAAACAAAAATTTACTTCAGCATCTTCCCAAATATGGCAATTTATGCATAACAAATTAAGAGAAAATGACATCACTATCTGAGTAAATGATTCCTGATTTGTAAGGTTAGAGAGTTTGACTGCCTAGTAGTAACATTCGTTAACCCCTAGTTCCTGAGATATGTGAAAGAATGGTCTTAACATGATTTGTAACTCTTAAACTATGCTTAACACAAACTTCAAGTAAAGTAATATGGAAAAATAATTAGGTAGCGCTATAAATTATGCACAAATGAAAATAGATAAAAGAGCTGCCTACAATACTATAAACATTTCTCTAAAAAAATAATTTTGAATTTTTCACAAAATTAAATTTAAGTATTGAGAGTTGTTGGATATTTGGTACAGTTATTCATGAAAATGAATGATTATTTTAAATAATGAAACAGTAGTTACATTTATAAGAGAAAATGCTTATAACCTAAAGGTGGTACAAGGTAGAATTGCTTGGTAAGGCAATGTCACATTTTTGATCTTGATGAAAGTATATGTAATGTTGAATTTATGATAAGTCACTGATCTGTAGCTCTTTTTGGAATATGTGTGTATACCAGAATAAAGAAGTTACAAATACAATAGTGTTTTTCCTTACCAGTAATGAATTTCACAAAAAAAACAAGAAATACATTGTGCATTATTACCTTCATAGTAGTCACTCAGGCCACAAGACAGGCATGAAATAATGCCCCAATAATATTAACACAAATCTTTCTTTTCAATTTAGTAAGAGAAAATAGCTGCATAACTATCTTATCTATCTTGTATTTATATTTTTCCCTTTTCTTTTCCTCTCCTATTAGCCTGATTTGAGACTGCTTTATTTTATTTCTATTTTTCTTCTTCCCCTCTTAAAAAGAGAAACTGTGATGAGAGTAAATAAGAAAGGAAGAGAAAAGGGGAAATATATGTACACAGGATAATTAAGGTAGTAATAAACTAGTTTCTTTTAGTTCATTGAAAAGAAAGATTGTGCTAGTATTGTTTGGATAGTATTTCATGACTATATCTTGTACACAGAGTAACTACTATTTAGACAAAAATACAAAATGTATTAATTATTGTTAGTTTTCTATTAGCCTGTTTTAAAACTCTGTTTTATTGTTATTTTTACAATTTTTCTCTTTAAAATAAATGAGCAAAGAAATAAAGTAAGCAATCATATTGCTATTAAGGGCATTTCTAAAGAAATAAAACTAAGAAATTGAAAGATTGTACAATGAGAATAGTAAAAAATGGATAAAATATTGAGGAAAAAAACTGTGAAAAGTTCATTGAAACAATGGAAAGATCATGAACAATGAAAAGATCTTTTTGGAGCAAGACTATCAATAATGTTAAAATGACCTTAATACCCAAAGCAATTTATAGAGTCAATCAATCTTCACTAAAAATCCAATGATATTCTTCACAAATTAAAAAAAGCTAAAATTAATATTGAACCACAAAAGCCCTAGAACAGCCAAAATGATCCTGGGGTGGAGTGGAGAAGAAAGCATCGCAGTAAGTGCCTTCAAATCTTCAGAGTTGTACAAGACAAATGAACATGCTACTGGTATAAAAATCTGAAATACAGATTGGCAGAACTGTAGAGCCCAGATATTGATCCACATGCATACATCTAATTGGTTTTGATAAAAGCATCAAGCACATACACTGGAGGAAAGACAGTTTCTTCAATAAATGGTGCTGGCAAAATTGTATATACATATGCAGAATTGGCCTGGAGTTCTTCCTCCCACCATACATAAAAATTAAGTCACAATGGGTCAAATACCTAATTATGAGACCTGAAACTATGAAACTCAAACAAGAAAACTAAGATAAACACTTCAAGACAAACTGCAGTAATATATGTAAACAAATGAATTGTATCAAAATAAGCAATTTGGGCCTACCAAAGGAAACAATTAATGGAGTAAAGTGGTGACCTACAGAATGAGAAAATATTTAAATGTACTCATTCAACATGGTGTTAATATTCAGAATATATAAAAAAATCGAACAACAAAAATAATCCAGTTAAAGGTGAGCCAATGATCTGAATCAACTTTTTTTTCAAAAGAGGATAGGCAAATGACAAAAAGTACATGAAAAACGGTCAATGACACTAATCATGAGGTAAATACAAATCAATACCACAATGAGATATTACCTACACCTGGTTAGGTTGGATGGTTGTTATCAAAAAATGAAAGAAAACAAGTATTGACAAGAATATGAATAAAAGGGAACTCTTGCACATTGTTGGTAAGAATGTACAGTAGTACAATCATTATGGAAAATAGCACAGAGATTTCTCAATAAACTAAAAATAGTATTACCTTGTGCTGCAGTTGGGAATGTCTTTAGTTTCACTATCTTGGCTACCTCCATATCCTGAACCTATTCAAAACCCTTACAATTCACAGTCATTTTGCATTTGGAAAAATTCAGAATTCATATGGTGCTAAATCCAGTGAGTAAATTAGCTGAGGACACCTTGGTGGCTTTAAGAGCTTGTCTTTCCTTTGGATGGTACTGAGCAGCAGCATTCAGTGTATGTTTTTGAATCACACTTCTTGAATATGCTCACAAAGAAGACTTCTAGAACTGCTTGAGAGCAAATACTTAGAGAGGGATTGATGGCAATGTATCTTTTAAAATAAAAATATTCACTACATATTTTGATCACCCTTCTCTACAAAATAATACTATTCAGGTTTTAAAAAGAGGAAATGACATTTGTGACAACACTGATCAACACAGAAGTCATTATGTGAAGTAAAATAATCTAGGCACACAGGGAAAACTATCATATCACCTAGTTGTGCAATCTGAAAACCTCAGACTCATTAAAGTACAGTTTAATGAAGCTGCAAGAAACGGTGGACACGGAAAAGATAGATGTTGGTCAAAGGGTACAAAGCTTCTGTTATAAAGGAGGAGTAAATAGTTCTATTGCACAGAGCACTGACTGCAGTAAATAATGCATTGTATATTTCAAAATAGACCAAATAGAAGGTTTTAAATATTTTCAACTCAAAAAATTTAACATTTGTCAGATGTACATACTAAGTCAATTAATATGGCCATTTCCTGGTGTATGTATATATAAAAATCACACTTACCCCATAAATATATACAAGTAATGTCAATTAAAAATCAAAACCAAAACTTTGTTATCTTATTTTTCCATGTACACTTATTTGTTTGAGATTCTTATTATATATTGTAGAAAGAGTATGGAGAAGAGAGGAGTAGAAGAAAATGAAAACAAAATTAAGGATGTTTCATTATTCAATTTATTCAATATATTTTACGATCAATTAACATAATTCAAAAGGGGTTTTAACATTTGTAAAACTTATATGATATATGAATTTTAAAACATCTTCCTATGGAAAATGCAGTTTGACTAAATTAAAGACAAATGGGGTCACAGTAATGGAAATCGAACTGCTTACTTTATGGAAAGAAATCATATTTGAAATTATATTCTCTTTTTATAAGTTGTGCATATATTTTTAGACTACTTAGAAATGAAGTAATATACTGAAAATAAAAGATGACAATATCATAAATAAAATTTGGCAGTAAAACTGTTAATATTTTATCTTGCCCTTAAGATTGTTTATCTTTTATGAATTTTTTTGTATTATCCTTATTTAAATAGAATTTATTTCTGAACTGTCAGGAAAAATATATTACTTTTTTAAGAAGCATGTCATAATCTGAGCCAGTACCCACCAGTAAGCAGCTCGGTAGGGAGGCACCAGTTGGCCCTGCCCCAGCTCACACTCCAGCAGCCATCAGAAGACACTGCCCACAAGTAACAGCTCAGTAGGGAGGCAGCAGCTGGCCAGTCCCTGTGTGCACTCCAGCAACTTTCAGAAGACACTGCCTGCAGGTAGCCAGCACAGACTTGGAAAAACAGCCCTAGTGCAACAAGTAGCTACCATTGAAGAGACATAGCCAGCAATAGCTATGAGAATCCAGGAGAACCAAATGGTCAGACTCTGGAAAAATTGTAGCCAACATGGAAAGTGCATGGGACTGCACTATCCACTTGTTGGAAGAACTCCAGAAAATGTCAAGAAGAAGCAAAAATCAGTCCCTGGTCTCCAACCCAAGAGCAAGTAAAGGAGATGAAAACACGGAAGAGATCAGGAGTCGCACACCTGAAGTTTCTGAAGTGATGGCAACTGAAGTAAAGAGCCAATTTTATGAAGCTATAAAAATATTAAACAGAAATACTAACTCAGGTACAAGAAGAAATGAAAAACATAATAAAGTAATTGCTAGGCATCTCTAAAGAAGACATAGATAAAAATATAGGAGCATAGGAAAATGAGGGAAACCATGAATGAACAATATAAGAGAGATTTAGAATGCATGAAATAGATTCAAAGAGATATCCAGGAAATTAAAAGCTCCATTGAAAGCTGGCAAAACCACTTGAAAGAAACTGAAGATAGACTTTCAGACCTTGAAGACAGTTGTGCAGATTGTGATCATGAAGGAAAGATCTCTTAAAAATAACAAGGAACCAGGAAATGACAATTCAATGACTTCAAGATGACATAAAGCAAAATAACTTAAGAATAGTAAGTGTCAGTGAAAAAGCAGGGGTCGACACAAATAACATTAAAATTCTATTTACAGAAGTAATAGCAGAAAACTTCCCAAACATGAGAAAAAGACTGATACACAGATAAATGAGGCATATAAAACTCCAGATAGATGCAACCAAACTAAAATACACCAAGACATATAATAATCAAGATTCCAGAAACTTAACTCAAGAACAGAATATTAAAACTGCTGGAAAAAAGAAACAGATCACCTATAAAAGAAAACCCATCAGAATCATGACAGACTTTTCAACACAAGCCATCAAGAGAAGAAGAGCTTGGAGTGAATATTGCAAGTCCTGAAAGAAAACAACTGCCAACGTAGTCTGATGTACTCTGAAAAACTATCTTTCAAAATTAATGGAGAGACAAGATACTTCCATGACAAAGAACAAGTGAAGGAATTCATAACCACCAAACCAACCCTGCAAAGAATACTGAAGGACATTCCAGAGAGAGATAAAAAGAAAAAAAAAAAGACCGCAGTTCCAGGAACAGTGGCAGAGGGGGATCACCAAGCGGGGCATAGAACTAAATGGAGGGGGAAAATAGGCACCCAGTGGCAGGCAAATAGCATGGCAAAGATGAACCAGTGCATCTTGGCCATAACCATTAATGTAGAAGACCTCAATTCACCAATAGAAAGAAACACATTAGAGTAGATCAGGAGACAGGTCCATCAATATGTTTTAGAAAAGAAACACATTTAACTTGAAAGGGGGTTCTTAGACTGAAAGTCAAAGGAGAGAGAGCAATGCTCTATGTGACAGGGAACCAGAGAGAAGTGGGGGTAGCTTGCAGTCAGCTGCAGAGTGGACAAGAAAGACATGACACTTTTACATAATGGAAAGCTACTCAGCTATAAAGAAAGATAACCTCAAGGCTCTTGTAGGCAAATGGATACAACTTGAGATCATGCCTATGGATGAGATGTTTCAGAGTCACATGGGTGAGCATCATGTTGTCTCCCGAGTATAATTAACTAAAGAATTTAGTGGGATCTGAAATAAACAATAGAAGTTGTAAAGGTGAAAGGGGAGGAGATGTGTAGAGAGGGAAGGCAGTAGCCTTTGTTAATCTATATCCTGTTTTGAAAATCTGCACTGTTTTCATTATTCTGTTTTCTTTTGATTGAATTTTTTCATATTTGATGGCATGGACAGCTATTTCAAAAATAACAAAATGTATTATAATAGTCATTGATTTCCTATTATCTTGTTTTGAAGTTTTCTTCTGATTGATGTTATTCAATTTGTTTTGTTTGATTTTATTATGTGTGATGGTATAAACAGCCACTTTGAAGATAACAAGATACATTTATGGTAGCCATTGTTGTAAACCTATTATCTTTTTTTGAAGTCCTGAATTGCATTCATTGTTTTGTTTTGATTGGTTTTATTCAAAACGTTTTGTTTGATGTTATTGTGTGTGATGGTATGGGAAGTTATTTTGAAGATAGCAAGAGGCATCATGGTAGCCGATGTTGGTTTCCTTTTATCTTGTTTTGAAGTCTTGTATCATGTTCATTGTTTTGTTTTGATTGTTTGTATTCAGCTTTCTTTCAGTTTTATTCTTTTCAAAATAAAAAATAAAAATATGCCATAATGTTATCATTTTCTAGAAAAATATCATATCATTTTGCTGGCTTATCACTATCATTTGTGATACTGTAGTTAAGAGTAAAATAGTGGACCATATGCCACATGCTCTAATATTTTAAGTCAAAATCCAAACTAAAAATTCTTATATGTTTTGCTCGAAGATTCAAATATATATAAGGCAATAAAATTTGTGTTTCATTCTGGAATTCATATGATTAAAAATCTCAAAATAGCAAACACAAAAATTTAATTATCACGTGTGCATAGCTTAGTGATTTGTAAATGAATAACAAATAAAGATATAATTCATAAACTATATATCTATTGTATATAGAGAATATATATTGCCTTTGTATGAGCACAGTTACTATTTGTGTCATTATAACTAAACTTTTATATAATTTGCTTTATGTTCCATCAATTAAATAATGAAGAGATTACTGAGAAATGAAAAATAAAATTACTTTCTTCTGAATTAAATGTATGTTTCCAAAAGAGATTCAAAAGTATCTATTAAAATGAAACTACACATTTACCAGTCAATGGAAATCAATTGTCTAAAACAGTAAAAAAATTATAATTATTTTGAAAACAATTATATTTTGATAAATTGTGATTGTAATAATAAAATTAAAAATGACACAGATACACATTCTTTATGTAATTTTTTGACTTGTTTTTTAATATTTGGGGCTACACAGTATTAGGTCAGCAAGTTTCTTCATTAAACAAAACTTTCTGTTTTAGTGTTTTCAAGTTATCATTAGTATATTTTAGCATTTTATTACAATATTTTTTTACATCTTTCTATAGAAGTGATTGCTTCCTGTGTAACTTGTTTGCTTTAAAGCTTTTATACATGTTTTTGAGCTTTTGTTGACAACTTTCACACTTTAGTGTACCTTTTCCACATTTTATTTTTAGCCTGCAAAACAGCTGAAGAATTTAATGTGCCAAAATATCATATTTAAAGTACATCATCCTAGTTATTCTCTTATTCACCTTTAGATGTCTCTTTTTCTACCAAGGTGAATTATTCATAGCCTGCATTATGAAGCTTGAAATGATATAAAAATCACACAAAGTGCATTTGGAGACTTTAATTCAAGCAAAGGGACTACAGGCATACATCATTTAGTATAGGTTTATCCAAGAAGTTTTCACAGAGCTTGAAGCAGAAATCATAAAATGAGAACTGATATCACAGACCTATAACATGAATAGCATATTTCTGAAGTACAGTGTACTGCAACAGAACTATTTCAACCATATGTCAATCAGCACTGAGAGCCATGGGTATAAATCTTTATTTTGTTTCAGCTCATATGAAATGTGTGATGTTATCAATTGGAGGCTTAGAGGTTTAGGCAGCTTAAAGAAGCTATAGAATTTTAATGGCACTCTGTGCCTATTTGCAATTTTGTTATATCTATTGCCATGTGGAGAGATGCATCCTGAATTTTTTTCAAATGATTACTCTTAAAACAGCTAAGTAGCTATTTATTGGCATTCACATCTTTTCAGAAAACTATATATACTAATGATCTTTCCCAATTTTTCATTAAAAATACTGTAATATTACACAATATGATCAAATATCTTATTTCTGACAGCATGAAATACTTTTTTTCTGAGCCTTTCCACCAGAGATTCAATAAATATAGCTGTACATTGTATTCATTTACACAAAATAGGTTAATTCTACCCTCAGCTTTTCATTCTCTATAATAGGCTTAACTATACAGATATTGAGTTTGGGGACCTATCCTGTCTCAGTGTAGCAAAAGTTTTGCTCTGTATCTCTAGTTGCCATGTTTTTTCTTCCATTCTATATTTGAGGATGATATTCAACACATAGTAGTTAGTTACATTGTTTCAGGTACTGAAATGTCAACCAAGAATAAAACCTCTTACATGTAAATGATAAGAACATGCCTTTTCTAGATTTTATGCCATGATCATACTGGGAAATGCTAATCTCAATTACTCTCACACAAGACAATTGTTATTGTCTCTTGAATTCAGCGATATGTTTCTGAATGTTATATATTGTGTAGGAAAATATATCTATAATTTTTTGTGTTCATCATTTCTAGTACTCAGAATGGAGCTATGCCTACTGAAAATCTATAAGTGTCAAATTAATGAATAAATGAATAAAAACACCATTTAGAAGGTGTAATTTGACACCATAAAATTACTGAATATTAATCTAACTCATTTATAAAATTAGAGAATATCATTTTCCAATTTTCCTGCTAATATTAAGAGAAGCTGTTGAAGTAAAGAGTAGAGGTCTCCCTTTGTTTCTCTTTCCCAATATTCATTCCAGCATGATATTATGTGAGTGATAGTCAGAGGCAGTAATCTAGATATGTTTCTATACAGTAGACAATAAGAGGAAGAAATAAAAAGCACTCTGATGGGAAGCAAATGCAATGATGAGTGCACAAGGCAAAGAATTACACAAGCAACAAATTCACAGAGAAAGAAATTAGGGAAACCATACTCTTCACAATAGCATCCAAAAAAGTGAGATACATAGGAATGAATTTAACAAAGAAGTAAAAGATCTATGCACTGCAAATTACAATGCTCTGAAAAACGAAATCAAAGAGGATATCAAAAAATGAAAAGATATTCCTTGCTCATGCATAGGAAAAACCAACATAGTGAAAATGGCCCTACTCCAAAAAATGTTATACAGAGGTAGTGCAATCAGTCAAAATACAATTAGCATACCTTAAAGAGTTAGACAAAATATTCTTAAAATTCATTTGGAACCAGAAGAGACCTACAATAGCACAAGCAATTTTTGGCAACAAAGGCGAATCATGGGACATCACAATATATGGCATGAAAATATACTACAAAGCTACTGTGTTAAAATCAGCACGGTATTGATAAACAAACAAACAAACAAACAAAATAGGCCTGAAGATCCCTGGAACAGAATAGAAGAGGCAGATGCAACCTCAAACAGACTCAGTTACCATATCTTTGACAAAAGATTCAAACATGTTCACCTCTTTAATAATGGTGCTGGAAAAACTGGCCCTCTGCATGCCAAAGATTAACACTAGAACCATGTCTATCACCATAAACTAAACTAAAGTCAAAATGTATCAATGATATAAATTTTAAAACAGAAACACTAAAAATACTGGAAGAGAAAATAAGTAGAAATCTCAAAGACATAGGTGTAGACACAGTCTTCATGAACAAAACCCAGGCTACATAGGAAACATTACAAAGAATCAACAAATGGTATCTCACATTATTACAAAGCTTCTATACAACAAAATAAATCACCAATAGAGTGAAAAGACAAGCCACAGAGTGGGAAAATGATAGCTAGTCATCCTTCAGAGAAAGAATTTACATGTAGAACATATAAGAATTGAAAGAAAATCAGGCCCACCAGATTCAGACTCAATCCAGATGAAAAACTACCAAAGCAAACAAATATATGAAAAAAATATTCACCGTTATTGATCATCCAAGAGATGTAAATTAAAACAACACTGAGATTCCATCTCACCCTATATAAAGTGGCTATCATTAAAAAAATCAATCAATAACAAATGCTGGAGGTGTTAATGGTGAAAAAAAGTACCCCTCTCCACTTCTGGTAGGCGTGTAGACTAGTACAATCACTGTGGAAATAAGTGTGGAGATTCCTCAATAAAGTAGGATTGGAGGTCATATTTGACCCAGTTACTTCCCTTCCAGATAACTTCCCTGAAGAACTAAAAACATCATACCACAGTGATATATGTGCACTTATGTTTATAGCAGCATTATTTGTAATAGCTAAATTTTGGAAACAATCCAAAAGTTTATTAACAAAGGAATGGATAAAAAGATGAGTTTTTTTAATATAATGAAGTACTACTCAGCCTTAAATAAGGATAAGCTTGAGACTTTTATAGGTAAATGAATGTAACTTGTGTTCATACTCATAAGTGAAAAAAAATCACACCCACATGTGTAAACATCATATTATCTCACTAGTGTGGGAAGCTGAATCAATAAATAATATCCAAAATAGAACTTGAGAACAGATTTTGTGAATTGGGAAGAAACTTCAAAAGAAAAGAGAAACTGTGACTGGGGAGAGGGGAAAGGTAAGAAGGGAAAAGGAAAAATACATATGTGTGTGTGTGTGTGTGTGTGTGCATGCATATGTGTGCATGTGTGATACAATAGTTATAATACTAATTTATCTTGGTTCCTTGAAAAGAACCAATATTGTTTGATCAGTATTTCATGCCTATATCTTTTAATCTGAGTAATTACTATTAAGATAACAATAAGCAATGCATTATTGTTACTTTCTCATTAGCCTGTTTTGAAAATCCGTTTTATTTGTACTTTTTCTCTTTAAAATAATAATAAAAAAGGTGTTGATTTTATCTTAGCAACTTCAGTGAGAGAAAATTTTGGAAAATGGTATGATGTCTAATCTGTATTTTTACGACCTTAGTGAAGCATTGTTGGAAACTCCTGAATGGCATTTTAAAATTTAAATTAAATCTGTTTTTCAACTTATACATATTTATATAACTTACACAAACATATTTGTGGGGTACAAAGTGATGTTTTGATACATGTATACATCATGAAATATTTAATTTAAGTTTAACATATCTATGTCTTTAAATACTTACAATTTCTTTATGTTGAAAGGATCCAAAATGCTTTCTTTCAACGTTTTATAATATATAAGTACATTATCATTATGTACAGTAACTCTACTGTGCAATAGTACACTGGAACTTCTTGCTCCTATCTAACTGTAAATGGGAAAGTTTAGTAGGGATGTGTATTGAACTACGGTGTCTAGAGTCAGATAGTTATGAGGCTGGGCCTGTGTGTATTTTGAAGGATGTCATCTGGGATTTTGAATGCTATGTGCAAAACCTTAATGAACATAAAGATACATAATAATCTTTGAAATAATCTAGCACCTCATTAATTCTTTTTTTTTTTTTTTGTAATACCGGGGATTGAACTCATGACCTCACACTTGCCAGGCAGGCGCTTATGCCACTGAGCTAAATCCCCGGCCCATACCTCATTAATTCTTATCATTCCTCTCTTGTAAGGAACTTTATAGATTATTGTTCCATAGACTAAAGCCAATACGCGATTAATATTATGAAACTGATAAAGAAGAATATTTGGTCTTAGATAAAAAATAATATAGCTGAATTTACATGAGGCCATTAAATTGAAAAAAGGCTTTGTGAATGTCTTTTAAACACACACACACACACACATACACATACACAAATATTTTTCTGTATGTTGTAGTAGTATATGGGAATGTGGGTTTTAGAGTCCTATGGACTTGGGCAACACTGAAGTAGGTCCCTCTCTGGGGAATGTTGTGACTAAGGCTGGAATATGTTGGTTAACTACATCCTTGTACAGCTATCAAAATAGTAAAAATGCTGCCCTCAATCACTCAGATCACAATAACTAATGCAATATGACATTTTACACGGAACATTAGAAAGAGTCCTGGAGGAGGAGGGGATAGAAAGAAATTATGATGTGTTACCTACATGTACAAACTCCCTATGAGGAACGGAATCATTATGTCCTGGAAACATGCACTAATAAAAATTAAAAATTGAAAAACATTACTGAAAAATCTTGCATTTAATTTCAATCAAAAGGGAAATAATTGAATTCCACCTACTGATAGGGCAAATTAGGACTGAAGAATAAAAGATACTAGAGCAGCAGTGCTCTGAAGTAAACAAGAGAGAAGATCAAGTAGATACTGAAATACAAAAAATATGGTTTATGCAACTCAAATTCTTAAAAGTGGAAAATGTCTTGAGGGACTGGAATTTTCTAATGCTTTTCTTGGTCTGGTAAAATTAACATTAATAGTCAATTAATTTTGGCATCATCTGCCTTCTTCATAGATTGTCTCTCCAGTAAATGAAGAGTGGGAAGGGGCTTGATATATAAAATTTCATAGACAGGCTGCTGGCACTTACTTGCAATCCCAGCACTCAGGACGCTGGGACAAGAAGATCGCAAGTTTGATCCCAGCCTGAGAAAATTAGAGATTTAGTGAGTATGTATCTTAAAATATAAATTTAAAGAGGGGCTGAGAATAGTTCAGTATGCAGGTTTTGGGGTCAATTCCCAATACCATACAGAGAAGGAGAGAGAGAGAGAGAGAGAGAACCTGCTCTTTTTAAGACTATACTGCCACACAATCATTGATTATTCTAAAATATTAATGAGGTCATGTATATGACATAGATTACTATTTCATAGAAGGTGATATCTAAAATTCAAAGATAAGAACTATACATTGCTCTCAACACTAAGTATTATTATTTTACAAGTTAAAACATTTTGTGTGACATTCTTTACATATTGGTAAATTATTTTCTACATTAGCACATCATAGCTATATATGAATAATTTTGTAAATTATTCATAATCAGGCAGTGATAGCAAATTAAATTTTAAAATTTTTCTTTGTGCAATCAAATAAAGCCCTTTTATATTTTCCAAGAACTTTAACTCTAGAAAACTCTCAGATATTGAAAGGGGTTACTGCATTCATATCCTACCCAAACTAGTTATAGTAGTTCAGATTTCTCATAATATATATATATATACACACATATATATATTAGAAACTATATATATATATATATATATATATATATTAGAAACTTCAAATTAGAGAATGAAGAAACTTTCATCAGCAGAAACATATGACTAAAGAGTATGGCAACTGGCACTTTTAAACCTCATTAAGAAAACAGAGATATTTTAAAAAATAGGAATTTGAAAAACTTCAACAGCATAAATTCAATACAACCAATATTATTTGTAAATTTTGACAAAATGCCACTTTGTTTATACTGTTTATTATTGTACATCCAAAGAACGAAAAAGTTCAGAAGAGATTTTATCAGATAAGACATAAATAATGTGGGTTTCTTTTTTATATCATGGGTAACTGTAAACTTCAATAATTCTAAAAACACAGTCTTGTGAAACCATAATTTTTGCACATCGTTCAAAATAATAAAGTATGAAATACTATCAAGTCATTTTGTTCATGAATCCTTTCTTATGTGGGATACCTAATTTCTTATGATAGTTGTTCTGTTAATTCATAGAAGAGAACTTTGGTGGTCTCAGTGGCTGTCATTATTTTTCATAGAGACTTCTAAAATGGGCTGAGTCTCTTCAACAAGATTTACAATTTTTTAATAGAAAATTATTTAATCTCCAGCTGGGTTTTGTAGAATTTTCACTTTGAATGCTAACCTACCATGACACAGAAGCAAGATCTAGTGCTTTTGCTGGATCTTAGTGGAAGACTTTTTCTGCATATTTTCACAAAAAATCGTAATTTTCTGTGCTATATTGAATTTAATTTTTTTCTAAATTACTTTTCAGTATCTCATTGCATTGTTTTTGTAGTTTTTTCCAAGGATTATTTTATTCTTTAAGTGTAATAATTTTAGTTTTCATTTTCTGCCTCTCTCATTTTCTGTTAGCCACTATTCAAGAACTTCAATAAATATATCAAGATAATGGATTACAGAATTGAGCACAATGTGGAAGAGATGTATTATAACTTCAAAGAATTTCTTGGCTATCTTTTTAAAAATTTCTTTTATTTTAAAGAGAATAAAAACAATAAAAACGCTACCAAATTTCAAAGCAAGATGATAGGCATTAACAATGGTTTTTATATTTATATTGCTATCTTCAAAAAGTTTCTCAGATTACCAGATACAATATTAATAGGCATAAGTACAAACCTCTCATGCCAAGGTTGACTATTCTCCTAAATTTTCTAAAAGTTTTATTTTATTTTTATTACATTATTTTGAAATCCACCTGGAATTTATTTTGTATGTGAAATACAGTTCTGCCAGATGGCTAGCCCATTGGATGACTTTTGTAAATAAATAATTTTCCTCTACTAAACCAAAACAAAAAAATTTTGACATAGTTCTTTGTTTCTAAAGGAAAAAAAAACAAGATTTATATGTTACATGCTATAGATAATGATTTAATTTAAACTTCTGCATACTTTCCATTAAGTAAATATACAAAGTCATATTTATTTTGCTTCAAGATAACAAGAGTATTAACATTTTAAAAGCTATTCCAGTTTACTCAGAAACTATTTTGGTCTTAAAATTAATTAATTTTTTCCTTGAAAAATATTCGTTTCCAAGGTTGTAGTTTATTTAGATATAAAATATATTCAATTAATTAGGGAATGTTACTAAAATTCTTTATTTAAGCCTTTCACATATCGATCATGCAGATTTTGATTTTATATTGTAGTAAGATAGAATTAACTTGTACTGACATATAATAAACCTAATGAACATTGTTTCACTTTTTGCCTTGGTTAAATTTCAATTTCATAGATATAATTGCAGTTCACTTAAGCAACTATATTTACAGGGGAGATACTGAGATTTCTTATAAAATTCAAAAGAAATCAGAATTAAAAAGGTTACAGGCATGTATGCAAATGTCTCCCATTCTGGTTTCTCTGCTTCTCTATTTGATTCACTGTTATTATCTTGAACATCTTTTTTTTCCTCTGTGACTTTTTTGCAAATAAGACAAGAGTCTTTTCGTTTTAAGATTTATGAGTCTCTGTTCCAGCATTCGCAGGACTGCATCGCAATTTCACATTCCTAGGAGAGAATCTTATTAACTCAGCTCAGGCTGTGCGCCCAACAAACTGGCCCAATCAATAGCACATAGAATGACACTGTGTACTGTTACCATGGTTTCTGCTGCCCACACAGATATACGGGTTGGGGCAATACTTCATTGAGAAACTGGGTTCTCTTACAGTGAGCTGACACCTCAAAAGCTATGATTATGTCTCTATAGGTACTGCTGTTAATCAGACAATACTGAAGACAAGTACAGAAACGCCAAAATGTTCCAGGAACTACTGTATGGGCAAAATGTTCCATGCATTATCTCATGTTTTCATCACCAGGGACTTTTCTGTCATTTACAGATTAATAAATTAAGAATTAATACAAATTACATCTTGTGCCAAAGCTCTCAGCTTTTGTGTAAACAAAAATTCAAAACTATGGGAAGTTCTTTAATGAATAAAACCAGAAACTTATTAAAACTCAGAAGTTATAAAACAATCCCTGAGAGAGATTTGACTTCCCAAGACTTCTAGAGGACCTGATGGAAAGAGGAAGCCGTGAGAAATACCCCTGGAATTAACATTGTCTGGAATTTTTTTTCTTTTTTCCTGTGGTACCGGGGATCAAACTCACAACCTCATGCTTACCAGGCAGTAGAATTAACATTGTCATTCTCACACTATTTTTATCTTCTCCAGGTCCCTGGAAACAATGAACTACCCTGCAGCTTTTGCTTCATGCCAACCTGTCAACGAGATATAAAACAGGGGGGTATAAAGCAAACCAAATATATTCCTGTGTGTCCAGTGCAAATTTAGGTGAAGTTAAACCTAGTATTTCAGTGTCCCCTGGCAGGTTTCTCAGATACAGTGTAGTACATCAAAAGTGTTTATATTCTCAGGTCACTGAATTCCTTGCCCAATGTCTCTGTTTTAGTGAGAAAAGTTAGTACTTGATGTTTTAAACATAGTTTATACTGCGACTCATTTATAACAAAAACCACAGCACTGTTGACCAGAAAACAATAATTGTTTCTACCTTATATACTCACACACCTAAACCATCTTAAAATAATAGAATTCAGGCACCCCACAGCTAAACTTTAATTATGTTTTCTGATAGCAGATTGCTATATTTTGTCATCATTTCAATTCTGCCTCTGTCAACATAATGCTTTATTGTTCTCTATTACAAACCCTGTTAGTTATTTATTGTTAAAGACACAATAGTTGAATTTACACTCTGTCACAATAAATCATTCTTACTCAGCTAATGCACCATTAAAATGAAATCAGGCGTGCAATATCGTTAAACTGTATATATTAAAGTGTTTGGGTAGAAAGCATAGGCTGGTAATTCCAGGATATCTCAAATCAGGCCTACCATCAAAAACTATTGATTGAGTGCCTTTAGGCTTCGTGAAGTAATTCTAAGTGTTCTAACATTATTAAACGAGAGAAAAATTATACCCACAGTAAGTATGCACTCTGTAAATGAAAATTTTTAACAAAATACTTAGAAATCTACATCCATGTGTCTAAATAGGGGATTAAAAATTACATAAACAAGTCCTCAATACTCTTTTGTGACATTTGGTATTATATTGAGTTATAATGGTTCAGAAAATTATCAAAAATTAAATATATATGATAATTTTCAAATTATATTCATAATTGTTATTTTAACAAAGGAAAAGTTATATTTAATGAGAGAAACAGTGTATAGCATTGTTATTAATTTACTGGTAATTATATTTTTCATTATAAAGAAATTTTCCATATTCTGATGCATTGAGCTTAGCACATTTTTAAAGTAAGTACTGCTAGAGTGGAGAAAACTAAATGGAAGCTTCTGAAATTCTCTTTCCTGGCCAAGAGATTACATTAAAACCACTAAATGCATCTGTTACCTTTAAAAGTCTAAAGACTGCAAGAATGATGGTCTCATTGGCCTTTTTGTCTAATCTACCAGTCTACCCCCTGCAGAAACTAGATGGATGCAAGAGAGCAACTATAAACTGATGTAGACACAACAAGCAGTATTTTAGATTACAGCTGCTGGGATGGACACAGCATCACTGTTAGAACAGATTAAAGGCCTCAGTTACAAGATATGTGATCACTGATTCGGAAAAAAAAGTTTTTTGATTTTAATCAGGAAAAAAAATCATCAGTAACAATTTTAATTCATGTGGAAGTGATAAATGAATTCATTAATCGTTTTTTCTTGGGGCTATGTTAACTCTACTTCTTCCTATTATGATATGGCCCAAAGATCGCTGAGCTGTCTATATCACCCAGAGAACATTACACTGATTCATTACATCAGTGTTACTGGGTTGATCAGGCAGGGTGAGCATTATTGGATTATCACAATGAAGATGTCCTTAAGACCTGCACACCCCAGGAGATATGAGAGGATGCTTTTGAAGAAGATTTGAGGAACCGCCATATTCACATGATTTTTATATATCCTGTGGCAGGACATATCTTATAAATTAAAAAAGAATTATTAGATTATTTGCCTCCTATCATGAGGAAGTGCAAAATGCAGCGAACTTTTTCAGTATCTGTAAGAAACTCGTTCTATATCCTACAGCTGTGGCCCATATACTAAGTAATAAAATGCTTCTAGGTTTGAATAGGTCATGAGCAGAAAAGTGTTTCGCGGCAATTCCATGCTATAGGGTAAGCACTTTTACTTTCGGGGACTTATGTTTTGCTGGACGCTATAACATTAGAGGTATCAGAAACAGGAAATGCCATTGTGTGTGAAAGAAGAAAGATCTGGTTCTCCAGAAAGGAACCTGAATTGTTCCTCTAAAAGGGGAAATGGATGCTGGATCTAAAGGAACAAAAAGATACCCCACCCAGTAATATTGCAGCTATTCATGTTTTTTTGGAAGATTTCTTATTTTTGATTGACTTATGAGTAAGAAAGTAAAACTATTTTAATGAATACTTTTGAAAGTTTAGAACACATTTGAAAGTAATCAACACAATTTTATAAGGTTTTAAAATTTTAATCAATATAATCTTAAAAGGATATAAATGATAAGAAGACATGTTTGGATTCGCGTCTTCACATTTAGATGTGTCAGAAGTTGATTTAGAAAATTTTCATTACATTAATTATACCTGGAAATAAAATAAATTATATCATACATCAAAATTGGGTAAATATATCTCCATATATATATGTTTCCCATATATATTTGATATATGACAAGAACTATAAATTAATGAACTTGTACTTTATGCAAACTTTTCAACATAACACTAACAAAAACAAAACTTTTTTTTTTACTACTTTTAAGCTTTTTCTAATTAACTCTGAAAAGATTCACTGATACATAGATCAGAAAAGAATATTAAAGCACTAAGTTCTTAATCACTTAAGTCTGCAATATTCAAAGATCTACAGTGTCATTAAAATATCTTAAATTTTATGAACTTCAGAAATAAATAATAAAATAAGTAGAAACTGAAATATTTTACTTTTCTTGGTACTGCACATATCTATCAGTGATATTAATTATATAGGAAAATTTTTTTTTGTATTTTCAGGTCAAATGATTTGTAAAGATAAATAGAGTACATTGCAGTATTCTTCTTCCATAAGAATGCAAAATATTTAATGCTTACTTTACAGACTATTTTTCTGTTGTGTGGGTTTTGTTCTGTTTTGTTTTGTTTTTGTGCCTAGGATTGAACTCCCAAGTTCTGGCTTGCCAGGCAGGCACTTGCACTGCTGAGCTAAACCACCGGCCCTAGACTATTTTTCAAATGAAAAGCTACATTTGAAATTTCCTTAGATGACATTGTAGTGATGACACTGCTACTATTGGTGTTATTACTGTATCACAGAACTCTTAGGTTCTTTCGTGATCTTCTCAAATGTTGTAATATACTGTTCAGTTTGCTCTTTGCAGTAGTGAATCATCCTCTCTCGGAGACTGCATTAAGTTTTTTGATTTCCAAAATTTCAATCATCAGTCACAATATTTGTATAGTTAAAAAGTACGTCAATTATGTGAAAGTTTGAAACATGTTTCATACTCTGTATAAAATTGGAAAATTAATTCTGATAGTAAAATATGAGGGCAGTAGATATTTTAATCATTGCTAGTCCACTTATATGTCACTCAAATTCAACAAATATCTACTCAATTTAATTTCAGATGATATGAATATGTATTTGCTTATACAAAAGGAATATAGAGTTCATTTCGGTCATAACTAAACAAACCTTAAACAATGCCCTTAGTTTTCTCTTCCTCCAACTTTTGCCACTGCTTATTTTATATTGATTTTCTCTTAAGGAGGAAGAAATCACAGTACTACTGGCAGCTGTACACTCTTAGTCTACGTGTTAACATTCTTATCAGATGGAGCATCTTTGCTCATACCTCTGGGGGAAAAATGTCCTGAAAAACACTGGTTAGAACACATTTGATCTTGCACTAAACACTAGTACAATTATTATTGTCAAGGAAGTAGAGAAAGAAAGTGTTGGGGGAGAATTAATCCTTTAAAAATCATATGAAATTAATTTCCCACAGGAAGAAAATATATTCTTGCTTTATACAGAAGTTACAGTTCTTAACAGATGGAAAATTAAAAAAAAACTGAAGTGAAATGTTGGATATGCTGGGCATGTTTGCACACTTGCTGCCTGTAATTCCAGCCCTAACAAGGCTGAGACAGGAGGATCACCACAAGTTCGAGGCCAACCTGGGCTACACAGTGAGTTCAAGGCCAGCCTGAATTATGTAGTGAGACCCTGTCTCAAAAATAATTGGACATCACAATTATGAGTATACTGCTTTATTTGTAAGCCAAAGAATGATCATACTGAAGTTTCAAGTTACACTTAATAAACACATTTGAAGGTAGTGATCTGAGATTAACCTAACTTCTTTAATAACTTGGAAGGATGGTTCAAATGCTCTTTGTTAACTCAACAAAATAATAGGCTGATGTCAGTTATGGGAATCCAAAACTCCCCATTTCTGATAGGGCAATTTTTTTACTCAGAGCGTTTCTCTGTCTTGGTCACATTTTCGTTATAAATGTGTGAATATTTAGAAGTTTGAGAGGAAATTTCTTCCTGCCTAGTGCATGTGGCATCCCACTGTGAAAATGGTGACTGCCCCATTTTCACAGTGGGAGAGAGGGATTTCAGGGAACTGTGTGTGGTTCCCCACTATATGAGCCTGTGGATTTTGACTGCCAAAAGAAAGGAGGGTTTACCTATGGGTATTTTTGTACTACCTGTATGTGTAATGCTGGAGGGGAAAACTTTGTTCTAGATTCATCTTTTTTCTTACTTTAATTGAAGTTTAAATGAATCATACTCAAACTGAACAAGTCTATCTATAAAGTCACATGCCATAATTTTGTTATGAAACGATTATGGGGAAAGTGAAATAAATGACCATAATCTTCATGAAAAATAAAATTTCCCAATAAATTCTCCTTGAATATTTGTATACAGAATATTTTGCCTGACATGATTTACACGTTTTCTCTCACAAAGTCTTAAAAGCTATGAGCTGGATCGCATGACTTAACTTTTTTACACAGCAATTAATGTAGTTTCTTTTTTTTGCTCACTCAGATTCATGATATATTTGGAAAAAATGAAAACTTAGAGAAAAAATCTTCTATTTTAACCTATTTTATTAAAATTGTGTCTTTTTCCAGGTTACTAATTTTTATTGTTGTAAATCATCTTATGAAATTTCCATATTCCCAAAATATCCAGTTTTCTGATACCTAATAAGCATTAAACACATTTGTTAACTACTAATTTATTAAATAGTTCCTCTTTAGGGTCTTCTTGATTTTGACAAGAAAGGGAACACTATTTTTCCCAGAAGTGAGGAAATAAAATTTATATCTAGAGATATTTATTAAAAAATATAATGCTATTTCAACAATGTCAAATACAAAGGATTACTTTTCCAAAATAAAACAAATTTACTGTGTAGTTTCTCTTATTTACACTTCTAACACTGCATCATTCTGTGTTGTAATATATGGCTTAAAATCTTAATAAAAGATGCTTATATACCTTTTTCTATCCCATGATTGGTTGAAGATAATTATCAAGGTGTTAGAAAAATAAAGGAGCTTACATAAAACTCAATAAAATATGAGGAATGAATTTTAAAAATAAAATAACAGGACATCAAAACTACATATCTATATTAAATAATATACAGTAGAAGGAAAGACATTTTCCATTTGTTGTAGTAGATCCATAATCTAGATTTTAAAGAAAGTTCTTAAGGTAGCAAGAAATTACAAATAATTAAAAAATCACAACCCAAGTAAAGTGTAGTGCATAGAAGCAATGCAGTGTAAGAAGACAGTCTATTAGAATGGAATAGTAAGAAACGCAGCTTGGATCAGGTGAGATTATAAGCAGACTACTTATCTTCTTCAAAGAACAATTTCCTGAACAGTAAGATGAAAACAATAAAAACATCACAGATACTTTAGGTGCATTATAAACAAATAACTATGGCATCTTTTTTGGGATTAGGTGTAGACACTTCTCCAGGTGTGCAGATCCACATGGCTGTGCATCTTGGACCACAGATGGATCCTTTGGGCTAATTAGGAAATATATTCCCTACTTCCAGAAGATACAACTTTTTCCCCAAGAAGCAAATGATATTTAGAAAAGCTTGAAATGATTTAAATTCCCATTTGTGTTCTTTGCTGATTGTCTATAGATGTGAACAACTGGAGCATGTGTGCAATACACAACCCTCTTAATTATTGTGGGTTATGTTAATTCTGATGGAAAAGAAGATTAGTAGAGGTTAGTTTTTCAGATTTGTTGAGATGGGCTGAAAAGAATAAAACTTTAGGGAGAGGCTTAGGTTTGTCATTAATAAAGACTATTTAAAATTATGCCTTTTATAATTGACTGAATTGATGGGAGTGGTAGAAGCTCAAGAGGTGGGAACCAAGTGACAGGAATAGACTTTAGGCCCTTGGAGGCTCTGTCTTGACCACAGGTCTTTTGCTTTTTCAGCTTCTTGGTCACCGTAAGCAGAACAACTTCCTCTGCCACACTCCTGCCCTCACGACATTCTACCTGGCCTCAGTTCCAAAGCAATGGAGCTAGCTGCTCTTGAACTAAAATCTCTGAAACCATGAGTCAATATAAACCTTTCCTCCTTTAAATTGTTCTCAGGAATTTTGCCACAGCAGTGGAAGGATGACTTACACAACATATATGTGTTTCACAGAGTATTATCTTAAAAACTTCCTGTATAAGATGTAAGCCAATTTTAGGTAAGGGATTTGGTCTTAAAGCATGTCAATGCCATATTGAATAATGAATAATTTATTTCATATGTCTCACAATGCAGCACTTCCCCCAAATAATTTACCAATGGAAATTTTTCATTTATTTGTAAGGAAATAATACTTCATTTATTTTTATCTGGAAAGCAGATATATGGAAGACTAGGTAATAAGATAGACAGTAGGTAGATGAGGGAGGAAGGAAGTCAGGCAGGGAGAGAGAGAAGAGAGGGAGAGAGGAGAGAGAGAAAGGAAGAGAGAAGGAGAGAGGGAAAGAGAGAGGAGAGAGAGAAGAGAGTGAGAGAGAGGACGGTGACTTGATATAGATAATTAATTGGCTTTTCCAACTGTGGTAACTGGATAAGCAATCTTTTTAAGACTATTTATATCAGATGTTTTAGCATAAAGCCTACAGATCATTTAGTCAAGAAGGAAGATCATAAACAGTCTGGAAAGTCATAAGCACAAGCTGACACAGAAGTCATAAAAACCAAAGGAAAATACAAAGAAGCATTAGTAGTTGCAGGTCTAGATGTTGCTTCTTACACATGACATCAATCAGCATAGAAGTACGTATTATCTACATAATGGCTGGCTGCAGCCTCATTCTTGCTCTAAAAAAACTGAGAAAAAATGTGCCAATGCCTTACTCAAACTCCTGAAAAACAACTGTCACTGTTATGACTCAAAGTGTAGACGCATTAAAAGAAAGGATATAATTCTACTGATTAAAATTAAAGGAACGTTCATGAAAAGAATGGAAGAAAGAAAAAGAAGCATGTGCAAAGTCAAAGAAGAAATAACTGCCATGCCACATGGCACAGGACTATAATCCCAGCGCTCATGAGGCTAAGGCAGGAGGATCATTGAGAGTTTGAGACCATCCTGGGCTTTAAATTGAACTCAAGGCCAGCTTAAACTGCATAGTGAGAGCCTATCCCAAAAAACATAAAAACAAATAACTTTGATAAAAATATTTGAAACATATATTGCTGATAATGACTGACATTCTAATAAATAATTTAAAAGATAAAGTTTAGCTGTCTTAATAAATCATTAGAAAAAAGAAACAGTCATGAAAAATTTTACTTTAAAACAATTGTAAAGTGACAGATGATTCTTAAATTTATGAAAATATGCCAAATTCTGCTTATAATGAAAAAAATGTAAATTAAAACTACACTGACAATTTCTCACATATCACATTGCAAAAAAAATTAACAAATGGGAAAATTAAACCAGAAAGTCATCCACTGCAGTGGTTGAAAAAGAAAATAAGGAAGAGCTGAGAGAATAGGAGTAAGAGTCCACTGACTATACCATTTTGTGTATTTTTGACCCTTTAAAACCTGTTGAAGTTTTAGGTGTGGAAAGAAAACAAATTAAAATAAAATAACAATGATATGGAAAATCTCTAAAATAGATTCCAAACAACCTAACTCTATTTCAAGTTAATATGACACCCTTTCGAAAAGAAAAAAACAAGTTTAAAAAATACAACAAATTAACTTTTAAACCCAGTATTTTGATTATTAACTCTAAATCTAAAGAAGAAAAAACTTGCAGCTATTGAATTGTGTTTAGTAGGTTTAACTTTTACCTTAGTGTATATTAGTGATTCCAAGACTATATTCTACATATCCTAGGATTAAAGAAATCAGAAAATACACTGTAGAACTGTAAACCACATTTGTCACTATTAGTAATGAAAAGTACAAATAGGGAGAGGACTAGATTGATGGAAAATAATCTTCTTGCTACTAAGAAACACACTTGAAGTATTTTACTGTAAAAAAGCCATTGTTTCTTAAGGAACACTTAAATGATTCACAGAAAATAGCAAGAACAGGAGAACAAAAGAATGATATGAGACACTTAAATACAAAATCCTAATTTCTTGCCAATTTCCAAAAGTGTTCTTAGACTACGGCCCAGTGACTAGGGGGAGGTATTATACAGTAGTGAATCCCCTAGGCATTGCATAAAAGGGATAGGATCATTTACTGATATGGTAAGGAAAAGAGAATACTCAGAACTGCTGTGGGCTGTTAGATACAGCATTGATTTTATATTGATAACAAAGTTAAAAAAATAAAATAGAGCATCAGGGCCCACTTGTTGAAGCAGAAGTTGTAGAAATCAGATGTTAAAAACAGTTCTGGTTTAAGACTGGATCCAGTGGGTCTATGTAACGATTCTATGATCATTTCCCCAGTTCTTAAATTTAATGCAGTACCTTTAAAAAAACTTTTACTTCTTGTTGTTTATAAAAGGCACCATTATGGAAGTGAAAAAAATTAAAACTGTATAAGACATTTATAATACATATATACAATAATGAACAGCTTTCCTGAATAAGTAAACCAGAGCTTCCAATATGTATAAAATACTGAATATTGTACTAAAATGTGTTGAATCTAATAAATGAATTAAACAATGCTGAAGAACTCAAAATCAACATGCAGTAATCATTTTTATTTCTATTCGCTAGCAGCAAACTACTTGAAAAAGAAAGCAAGACAATTTTATTTACCACAGCATCAAGTAGAATAAGATGCTCAAGAATAAAGTTAACCAAGGAGGTAAAAGACCTGCATTCTAAAAATTATGGCACAGATAAAAGAATTAAAGAATTTATATGGAAAACCATCTTATGTTCATATATTGGAATGACTAATATTGTTAAAGAATTCATACTTCTGAAAGGGATCTACACATTCAATGAAATTCCTATCAAAATTTCAATGGCATTTTTCACAGAAACTATAATTCTATCCACATGTAAACATAGAAGACTGACTCGCCAAACTGATCATAAAAAATGAATAAATTTGGAAACATCATGCTTCCAGATTTCAAGCTTTATAGCAAGTTATTTTGAAATTTAGATTGTCATGATCTAGTGTGCAACTTGTATAAAATGAGACACACAGACCAATGAAATAAGATAGAGAGACCAGAAAAACAACCTTGTATGAACAGTGAACTTATTTTAACATACATGCCAAGAACACATGATGAATAAATAAATGATAGTGTTTTCATCAAATAGGGATTAGAAAACTGGATATCCCCATGCAAAAAATAAAGATGTATTGTTATATTACACAGTAAAGAGAGATAATAACAATATGGATCAAAGATCTATATCCAAGACTTAAAACTCTTAGAAGAAAGTAGGAAAAGATCTTCATGGCCTTGTATATGTCAACAATTTCTTACGTGAAACACCAAAGGCACAAACAACAACAACAACAACAACAACAACAAAACCAAAGTCAAATTGGACTTTGGAAATTTTAAAATTTGTGAAGTAAAAAGACAGTATAAACAGAGTAAAGTGGCAACTCAAAGAATGGGATAAAATATTTGAAAAACACATGTCTGATGAAAGATTAATATCCAGAAATGGAGAGAACACCTGAAACTTAATAACAAAATATATGACTTAATCAAAAATGAGTAAAGCCCTTGACCAGGAATTTCTTCAAAGAAGATATACAAGTGACCAATAAGCACATGGAAAAATGCTCAGCAACATTAATCATTAGAAAAATGAAAATCAAAAGTATATTGTGCTACTATCTCACACTCATTGTGATGGCTACTATTAAAAACTAGCAACAACAATAAAAATAAATAGCAAATGTTTGTGAAAATGCAGATAAATTGTGACCTTTGTGGATTGTTGGCAATAATGTAAAATGAATCCATTGTGAAAAACAATATAGTGGCTCCTCTAGAATTTAAAAATACAGCTATCATATGATCCAGTGACTTCACTTCTAGATTTATAGTATAATCCAAATAATTTAAGACAAAGTCTTAAAGACATTTGCACACATGTGTTCACAGAAACAATAACCACAATAGCTAAAACATAGATGTAACACATATGCCATCAACAGGTGAATAGACAGCAATGTGTAGCATATACCTGTGTGTGTGTGTGTGTGTGTGTGCAAGCATGTATGTTTTTGGACTTAAAAGTTAAGGGAATTTTACAATATGTGATAATACAACTGAAACTTGAGGACATTAAACAAAATGAAGAAAGCTAGTCACAAAAAGGAAAAAATGCTGTATGTTTCTCTTTATATAAAGTACTTAGCATATTCAAAGTCATAAAGTCAAAAGAAGTCCAGTAGTTATTGTCAGAGTCTGGGAAATGAGAAGAATAAGTACTTGTTCAATGAATGTAAAACAAAATGGTTTAGAATTTCAGAATGGCTTACCTCTAATACCAGCACTCTGGAAAGCTGTCAGGAGGACCACAAGTATAAGCCTAGCCTGGGAAATTTAACCAGACCCTGTCTGAAAAAAAAAAGACCAGGAGTACAGGTTAATACAAAGGTTTTGGTTTCCATCTTCAGTACTGAAAAAATAAAAAAGCAAGAATAGAATTATAGAGTTAGATGATGATTATAGTTGCATAACCTTATAAATACAATTAATATACTGACTTTTGCATTAAAATGATTAAGATACTATGTTTGGTTATGTGCATTTCTACATGAAAAAGTGAATCAGTAATTTGAACACCCTGTTCCCATCATGAAAAGGACAAAGGTGACCTAAGAACATATAAAATATGCTGAGTTCATTAGTAGTCACTGAAAGTTATACTAAAATTATAAGATAGCTGTAAAATTTAAGAAATACACACAGTGCAGGTGTTGAAAGTATGTGTCCAATGGGAACTCTACAAGATGATAGTAAGAATATAAATTGTTTAAAATATTTTCAAATAAATTTTGAGAATATCAGGTAAGAAAAAAAATCAATTTAGTCGTGGTGGATGTGGTAGTGCACATTTGTAATTCTGGCTACCTTGGAGGATGAGAAGAAGGATTGTGAGTTTGAAGCTATCCTTCAAAACTTGAAATCATGTGCCAATTTTTTTTTAAAAATAATAAAATATAAAGATCTTGAGCTGTACTTCTAAGTCCTTCTGTTCAAAGCTTAGTCAGGATAACATATACAACAGAAGTTGATAACAAAGAACAAATAAACTACATTTATTTGGGCTACCTAATTAGGATAGCAATCTGAGAAAACAGAGATTTGAAAATTTTTGAAAATGAGTTCCAAGGTTTTAAAACCTGATGCCCAAATTTAATGTTTGAAATCATTCTCTAGTCAAAAATTTTGAAGGATATTAAGAACTAAATTGTTTTGCAATAAAGCGATAGGGTATTGCTTCAATCTATAGATAATTTAGGGGAAACAAAGGTGGGAGTAAGGTTGGGTTGTGGTTGCGGTTTTAAATGATTAATGGTTAGTTATAGTTTGTTTCAGTCCAAAGGTCAAGGAGCATCCATTCAAGCAACCTAATTCAAAGGTTGAGCTGCAAGGATATCTGAGATTGGTTTATAAATGGCCTCCCAATCTCATTTTAAATGCTCCAAACATGTGACACTCCATTTTGATTTTCTTTATTTGACAGGAAAGCTAAAGGTATTTATGCCCTATGACTCAGTGTATCTACATTCACATCTCTGTCCAACAGAAGTGTGGGCCCATTTACACCAAGGAGTGTGTAAAAGAACATCTTAACATTGTTGTTTGTAGCTACATAAAGAAGCAATAAGGCCAAACTCGTTGAAAAATAAAATAAATTAATTTTAGTAAGTCGAACCATGAAATACTGACTGATTAAAATTACATCCATGTTTCCCATAAATATAATGCTGTCAGGAAGAATCTATACTTTTTCTAGATTATTTCATTCAAGTAAAGTAAAAAATCAGATACACATAAATCATAAGCATATGTACTTGAGATAAAACCATAAAGATAAGAGAATAAGTATCATAAAACTCATATTTTCTTTGGAACATAAAAGTAGTACTTTAAAAAAAAAGGAAAAAGGGCTGCAGGTTTAGCTCAGTGGTGTGCTTGTTTGGCAAACGCGAGGTCATGAGTTCAATCCCTGGGACCCCCCAAAAAAAATAAAAGTAATAATTATGACAGGGTCTGAGGGGTCATTTAGGTTGATGGCTTTATTTTATTCCTTGGACTTAAGGGTTATAAAACGGAAGCTAACTATATGAGAAGGGATTGTATGGTGCACTCTTGATTTATATATCCCACAATGTGTATTATAGCTCAAAATACAATGTGATTAAAGTAAAAACAGGTTAAAATATTTCTCTAATATTTAGGATTGTTTTAATTAGAAGATAACTTTTGCTTAGAACAAGTAAGATATAAAGGTACTTGCTGAAGGCAAATACAAGGTTCAGCAGCTAGTGGCTGAAAATTGATCTCACTACTAGAATTATTTGCTTTTAATTTAGTCTATATTTCACATAGTTCAGGTTTGGGCTACCAGACAAGGATGTCTTGGTGACAATAAGAAAGGAAATTTAAATAGCTGTGTATACATTTTTCTAATTGATCTTCAGGGACAGAAAAACTCAGATGTTTGAATAAATATTTTTGTGAAAACATTGTCAGTAGGAAATATGACCCACAGTGAATAGAAAATATAAACACACAGAGGCGAGGTAGAAAGGCTGTATTAATATATCATACATGTAAATAGTACCATTGAAGAAATATTACAAGTGTAAAACGTATTGAAAAGTTTTCAGAAAATATATAATTCTGAAGATATACCTATGCATTTTTAGGAAAAAAATTATAAAGTGTTTTAAGTGACAACATTTCTACAGAAAAGTTCTAACTAAATGGTAAAAGAATAAAGTTTAAGGAAAGTTTTGAGTTGTAACTTTTGCTACATACAAGAAAATCAATTGACAAGCAAAATCAAGTAAATTTTATTTAAATGCAAAAAATTAGCCAACTGCCCGAGTATGGTTTCTTTTATGGTAAATTAGACACAGTATTTTTTTAATTGCAAGAATGCATCCCTCAACTTCTGAGAAAACAGCAATATGATTAAAACACATATGAACTTGAAAGGATTAGATTTCTTTTTATAGCAATCTCGTTTGATGTCTGCCAATTAGATAAAGATACAAGAGCTAAAGTCACAACAGTAAAGTTTCTTCTTCAAATGAAGAAAACACTTCTACAATCTTTTGAATATTCATCAAGAATCTCCTGCTCGATATTTTCTGTGTGCATTCACTTAAGTCACTTCATTCAATATTTATGATCAACCAATGGAACTGGAATTATTTTGTAAACTTTACAGATGAGGATATTGAAACACAAAGTATCTTTTCTGGTCATACAGTAAGGAACTGGTATGTTCAGAATTTAAACACAGCTCTTCTGACCCTAAAGCCATTTATTTTTGTGCCAACCTGCTGCTAAGTATCAAGGTTTATCAGTCACAATAGAGCCAGGAAAATAGAACTCATGTCAGGAGAGAAAATAGAAGGAGTTGCTGTTAGCAGAGCTCAGGGTGTGTGCTCCTTTTGTGAGAAGTAAAAGCTTGAAATAAAAGCTATTTGGGAGTATAGTACAAATCGTTACCAAGAGGATTTGGGAACCATGGAGGAGTGCCCATCTGGCAGGAGATACTGTCATAGGAATTGCTGCAAGATAGAAGCTAGGAAAGCAGAGGAAGGTGTTGCCTTATGAGCATGAAAACCACAGTTCCTATAGACACATAAAAGACACTGCCAAAAGCTGAGAGGAGAAAATATTCCCTGGTTTCTCATCCCCAATCTGCAACTAGTATCTCCTTGTTGGCTGGGCCCAAAATAAGCAATTTGATATGGAGTTTGAAAGTGTAGTTTTCAAGTCCTTCTATGATCTGTAATATAGAGCAGGGCACAAGAAAGAGAAGAGATTTCAGAATAAACTGAAAAATCAAATCACAAAGCTGTTTTTTAAGTCTATCTCACAAATTAAGTCAGCTCCAAAAGGAGATGGTGAGTAGAAATCTAAAGCATCTAAGCAAGCCCATGTTAGAATAATTCATTTAACTTGTAATATTTATTGTTTGCTTCCTGAGAAAGTTAACCACCATGTAACTTGAATAAATACACTCTTGCTGTTTCACTCAGTAAGAAATCCAAATAAGCAGTGCTGTACTAAAAGGAGGAGAAAGCAAGCTGAAGTGTAGGAGGGAAAGAAAGATCTCTGCCATTGTATAGGATTGATTTAAAGACATAAAGTAGACAGATGTAGAGATGAGTCTAAAAATAAGGCTATATTTCAGCATTGTCTGTTAATGCTTATAAGGGACAGTGATTTGAATGATAATTCCAACTGTTGGTTTTGCTAATGTCTGAATAGAGCTTTGAGAAATCAATTCTTTTGTTATATAAAGTAGCAGCTTATAATTAGAGGAGGGAATTCACATTTGAAACAAAAGAATTGATTTCTAATTCTAGGTAGTGGAAAAAATAGATAGCACCAAGAAATGCAAGACCAAAAAAAAAAACTGTGAAAGACAAAAGAAAATGAAATAGAGAAAAAAATATAGAAGTGTTATTTCATTAGACTACATAAGTAACACACAACTTGTGTTTTCTATTATTTTCTGTAGTTATCTAAAGCTATAAATTATAGAAGAGTGATACCAGATCCATCTGGAAAACACTTATGTTCCTTACAAATACCACTCAGTGATATACAGTAAAATCTTCTGACATAATGGAATAGCTGGTATTTTTTCCTTTTTACAAACAACCTTATTATATATAATTAACAAACAATAAGCCACACACATACAATATGGACAGCTTGATGAGGTGGCCAAATGCAGCCATCTATGATACTCTTTTTTACAATCAAGAAATAGACATATTCAGCACCTACAAAAACTTCTTGTGTCCCTTTTTTGTTTGTATGTTTGGTTGGTTGGCTGGTTGACGGTTGACTTTTGGTGTGTGTTAAGAACACAATATTTCTTATCAAAATTTGAGGTGTACACACAACATTGTTAACCATAGGTACTATATAATTAATAGTTCAAGTACTTATTTATCATAAATGAAGATATACATTTATTGAGCAACTCATAATTTCCTACACACTCCTATCCTGATAAACGTTATTGCATATATTTTTCCACACTTGTTTCTCATAGTTAAAGATACTTTAAGTAGAAGCATTCAAAATTTGTTCTTCTATGATGGCTTATTTCACTTAGCATCACGTCCTCTTGGTTAATGCATATGGTTGCAAGTGACGAGATTTCTTTCTGTTTAAAGATGAATAATATTCCATTACATGTTCAGACTACACATTCTTTATACATTCATCTATCAATGGATACTTGAGTTGTTTCCACATTACTGTAAATAATGCTGCAATAAATATGGACTATAGATATATCTCTGAGATACTGATTTCATTTTGTTAGGGTATATATACAGAAGAGGCATTGCTGCATCATAGAATAGTTCAAGTTTCAATTTTTTGAGGGAGGGTCCTCCATACTGGTTTCCATAATAACCGTGCCAATTTACATTCAGACAGTGCACAAGTATTCTTTCTTTCTCCATATTCTTGCCAACACTTGTTATCTCTTGTCTTTTTGCTGGTAGCTATTGGGTTCTTCGGCTAGCCTCAGTCTCCTAAATAAGTAGATGCCAAATGCCTTAAATAAATGAGAACAGTAGTATGATTTTGGTGCATCCAGGATGGTCAGAACTCTATCTAATGAGTAAAGACAAAGAGCTCCATCAGGCAGCCTGTATTTATTTGGGGAGACTGAGGCAAGGCAGGAACTGAGTGGGACCTTGGGAGTCAGTTCAAAGACTTCTCCAAGCAGTAAATTTTTACCAATTCAGATAACCGCTTATCTCTAAGGCTGGAAGTTTTATTGCTTTGGAATAGGGGGTGTCAGCAGCCCATGTCTTTGGCTGCCTCAGCTGTGGTTATCTTGACTTCAGAGCACTGAGCCTACTCTGTTTTCCAACACAGCTAGAGGTCCCTGTGTTCAGCTACTTAATACTGTACAGCCCAGTTTCCAACAAGTAGCCATACTAATATGTGCTGCTATATCCTTTTGTAAATTTGATTTTCATTTCCCTGATTGTTAATGATGTTGACCATCTTCCCTTACACATGTCGGTCATTGGTATGCCTTGTTTTCTGAAATTTCCATTCAAATCCTTAATTCCTTTTTTGTCCTTTGTGATGTTGGGGATTGAAACTATATTAGTGAAGTATTCTACCTCTAAAATACAACTTTAGTTCATTTTAAAGATTTATATTTTGACAGGTTCTTAGTAACTTGACCAGGTTGGTCTCAAAGTTGTAATTTTTCTAGGATTATAGGTATGCACCATTGTACTTGATGATTACTCACTTTTAAATTGAGTTACTTGTATTTTCATTGAGCTGTATGAGTTTTTATATAATAATTTAGATCCCATTTCAGGCATTTTGCAAATATTTTCCCCTCTTATGATGGTTAACTTTTCTTTCTTTTCATTTAAAGAGAAAAAAGGCAAAACAGAAAAAAGGGAAGAAACAATACAGAATTTCAAAGAAAAAGAAAAAATAAACAGTAAGAAATCACTAGTTGATAAATTACATATTTTCTTCTAGATAGAGTTGTTCAAGTTACAAAATTAAAGCATATAAGGTGGACATTCAAACAGTGAGGCTGTGAACAGTTCTGTTCAACGATCCAAAAAAGCTTAGCAGCATAGTTATCAATCCTACACACTTAAACATACATGCAGTTATAGCCTTTAGAGTGCTTTCTTTTCTTCCTTTTGCTTTTCAAGTCCATTATCTGTTTAGTTCTATCGTGTTTCAGCTTGCTCAGTACCTTAATGATCTGTTTTGTTGTTATTTATTTTTAATTTTTTATTTATTTTAATTTTTTATTATTTTGAAGGTAGCAAAATACAACAGAACAAGACTGAACAAGGCTAACTGAGACAGTGCAGTGAAATTGGTAAAGAAACCCTCAACAGGTTACTGGCATAACAGTAATAGGCACCACAGTTTATCCTGTTATCTTCACAACAGTTGTTCTTTCAATCAGGTATAGCCAAATCAAAGGAAACACAGGACATTCTAGAACTTATCAAAACAGAACATTGAATAGAGCAATATCATTAATCAGAACAAAGCAAAACAGTGATAACAATATTTGCCTTCAAAGAGATGGTAGAAGGAAATCCCCCCATTTACTACATTGCATATGATCAACCAATCAAGAGATGTCTAGATCTCTGGCTCTCACTTGCTAACTGAGTGGGGGGCAGTTTGATTCTCAGCCTGCACTCTGGTAGGCTCATGGGAGCTACTGAGTGATCCTTCTCCTGCCTCATGCCAGGGGTGCTTACTGAGAAGGCAGGCAAATTGCCTTTCTGTGCTGTGCCTTGAGTCCCTCCATGGTCAGAGCTCTGGGGCTGCTGATTCCGATGATTACCTTTTCATTATGCTGAATATATCTATGCAAACACTTATCAGATTATTGCAGTTTTACTTTACTTTTGCTGTTATTGCCTATGTATTAAGGGTAATCTCTAAAAATTTACTGCCATGATAAATATCAAGAAATTTCTCCTGCTTTTTTTTTTTACAATTTTCACACTTTTAGGTATTATATTTAACTTTTTGATTCATTTTAAGTTGATTTTGTGACTGTGAGATCAGTTAGGAGATTAATTTATTCTATTTCTGTTATTTTTGTATGTGGCTACTCAGTTTCCTCAACATCATTTAATGAAAATATTTCCACATTGTGTATATCCTTGGCATTCTTGTCAAAGATCAGTTGATTGTATTTATGTCAATATATTTCTCCATGCATTATTCTATTCTATTCTATTCTATTCTATTCATCTATAAGTTGGTCTTACTAGCAATAACATACTGTTTTAATTACTGCTGCTTTGCAATATATTTCAAAATCAGTTGTTGCAATGATTCCAGCTTTCTTCTTCCTCAAGATCATCTTGGTTATTCTGGGTCTTCTGTGTTTCTTTATTAAGTTTAATGTTATTTTTTTCTTATTTCTGGAAAAGTTCCAGGAAAATTTTGATCAGAATAGCATCACTTAAGATAATATGGACATTTTAACAATATTAAGTTTTCTAATCTATAATCTCAGGATTTTTTTCATTTGTTTGGGTCTCATAATTTCTTCTATCAGTATTTTATGAGAGACTACTTTTGCACAAAGTCTCTCATACTCATAAGTATTTTATTCTTCTGATACCATTGTAATATGGATTGTTTTTTGTCTTCCTTTTCAGATATTTCATTCTGTGTATAGAAATATAACTGATTTCTGTTAATTTCATATCTTGAAAATTTAGTGAATTTATTAGTTTAATATTTTAGAGAAACTTTTGTTGTTTTAGATATACAGTCGCATAAAAAACGTGTAAGTTTACTTTTTCCTTTTGATTTCTATTCTGGCAAAATTCCCAGACCCATACAATATATGATGACTAAATCACAAAAAAATTGAAAATCTATACAGACCAATAGCAAAGAGATTGAATCAATAATGTAAAACCTCCTAATAAAGAAAATTCCAAGATCATATGGCTTTACCAGTGATTTCTACAAAACTTTTGAGAGAATTAATGCCAGTTCTTCTCAAACATGTGAAAAACTGAAAATGAACACTTCCAAATTCATTTTAGAAGCCAGACAAAGATGAAAATTATAGACTATTATACCTGAAAAACATAAATTCAAACACTCTTAAAAATTACTGGCACATTCACGTTAACAATATAATGAAAAATTCACATGCCATGATCAAGTGGAATTTATCTTTTTTAGTCCATTGCAGCTTGCTATGGCTTGTGTCTAGATGTCCCACCAAAGCCACATGCACTCATAGGTGGGGCTTTTCACAGGTGGCTGGATCTAGGGTGTGTAATGCTCATGTCAAGGGTGTGTGATTACTAAATTAGCACACTGATTGGTTCGGCATAGTTCTGGGAGTGGATACTTGGGAAGACACTTCCTGAGTGTGAGTACTACAATGGCAGGTAGCCCATACAGAATACAGGGGACAGGAAGAGGGTTGTTTATATTGATTGTCACTACTAGCAGCCTGTTACTTTACTGCTTTGCTGCCTTCTGCCTACCAAGAACTGCTTTTCTCTGCAATACTCCTCTGCCAAACCACCCTGCCTTGGAGTCAGCCAACTATCAACTGAAACTCCTACAAACTGTGAGTCAATTAAACCCTTGTTCCTTTAACTTTGGGTGTCAGGTATTTTGGCTCAGCAATGAGAAAAGTAGCCAAGATAGGGCTCCATAACAGAATAATACAGACTGGCTGGTTTATTACCCAAAAAATCATTTCTGACAATTTTGGAGACTGAGAAGTTCAAGATCAAGGTTGTAACAGTTGGAAGCCTGGTAAGGGCCTGCTTCTAGTTCACAGACGGCTCACTAACTCATTCTCATTTTGAAGAAGCCAGAGTACCCTCTAGGGTCTCTTTCATGAATATTAATCCTAGTCATGAATGTTACATCTTCATGAACTAAGCAAAGTCCCCACCCTGAAATACCATTAGAGTGGAGTTTAAGGTTCAGCCTAAGAAATTTGAGGGGACACATTTAATGAGATATGTTGCATTTACATATTTCAATATGTTGAAGCATCTTTGCATTCTTGGTATTATCTGAAGGCTGATAATAGTGAATGATCCTCTTAATGTATCGTTGAATTCATTTTGTTAGTATTTTAGTGTGGATTTTTGCAGTTAGGCTCATCAGGGATATTGTCTTGCGATTTATTTTTCTATTATAATGTGTTTGTCTCATTTTGGTTGCAAGGAAATGTTGGCCTAACAATGAATTTAAAAGGTTTCATTATTTTTCAGATTTTTGGAAGAATCTGAAAAGAACTGGTATTAGTTCTTCTGAGAATGTTTGGAAGAATTTAATAGTAAAGTCACTAGTTCCTAGATTTTTCTTTGAAAGGTTTTTTTTATTATTCATTCAGTCTCCTTATTCATTATTTATCTGTACATATTTTCTATTAAATACTGATTAAGTCTTGGTAAAATTCACATGTCTAGAAATTACTACATTTGTTCTAGGTTATTCAGTTTGTCGGCATATAATAGTATTGTAGTCGCCGTGATTCTTTCTGTGGTTTCCATGTAATGTCTCATCTTTCATTTCTGGTTTTATTTGAGTGTTTTTCCTCAGACAAGTTAAAGCTTTGTAGTTTTCATTTATCCCCCGCCAAAAAAATCCCTCTTAGTTTCGTTGATCTTTTGTTACGTTTTCAGTCTCAGATTTCTTTTTCTGATTTTTTTCAATTTTTATTTTTAACTGGCATATAATAAATATACACATGTGTGATGTACCACGTGAGATGTTGATACACAATTAGATTGAGCAATAACCAAGTTTGGGTAGTTGTCATTTTCATCATGTTAAACATTTATCATTTCTTTGTGGTGAACTGTTCATTACATTAAGTGAAATTAGTGAAGCACAGAAAGATAACTACCATATTGATCTTACTCATATGTGAAATTAAGAACTTTGATAGTATAGAAGTAGAGTGTAACAGTGATTACCAAACTATAGAAGGGAATGGAGGTGAGGAGAAGCTGATCAACTGGTACATTATGAAGTTGTGTAATTCTACTGCAAAATACAGTGATTGCCAATAATATATAGTGCAAATCATATACTTCTTGTCTCATGTTTATTAATTTCTTCTACCAACTTTAAGCTTACTTTGGCTCTCCATTTTCTAGACCCTTGAGTTATCACACTAGGTTGTTTTCGATCCTTAACATTTTGTGATGTAGGTGTTTGCTGCTGCAAACTTACCCCTTGCAGCTGCCTTTGATGCATCCTGTAGGTTTCAATGTGTTGTCTCAAGATAGCTCCTAAATTTTGTCTTTATTTTCTTCCTTAACCCATTAGTTTTTTAGAAGTATACTGTTTAATTTACATATGCAGTATATTTGACACATTTTCAAAATTCTTGATAAGTACATACTTCCCAAAAAGTTATGATTGTAAACCCATGTCTGATTTGAATTTAATCTTGTTAAGTATGTTGTGACTTACTGTGTTGTGTAACATAAAATAGATCTTCCAGAACACTTCGTGTGTGCTTAAGAATAGTGAGAATATTTTCTGTATACTTGAGAAAAATGTGCATGCTGCTGGTGGTAACTGAAATTTTCTGTGTGTGTTAGGCCCATTTGGGCTACAGCATTAAAACTCTGCTGTTTTATTACTGATTTTCTGTCCAGATGATCTATTTTTGAAAGTATCACATTGAGGTCCCCTAGTAGTAGTCTATTGCAGCCTATCACTTACTTGAGATCTATTACTATTTGCTTTATGTATTTTGGTACTCCAGTTTTGGGTGCATGTATGTTAAAAATTGTTACATCTTCCTGAGAAAATGATATTTTAGCATAATATAAAGACCTGCTTTATCTTTTTATAGTCTATTTTATACAAAACTATTACAATTATTCTTGCTCTCTTTTGGCTTCTATTTGCTTGGAATATTTTTTGCTATATTTCACTTTCAGTTGATGTGTCCTTAATGCTAAAATCAAGTTTGAGGGTTGTTTTTTTGTTTTTGTTTTGATTTGTTTTTAAACCACTCTACCACCCTGTATTTTATATCAGATATATTCAAACCAATTATTGACAGATAAGGAATTACTACTGAATTTTATTGTCCACTTACTGCTTTGTAAACTTTATTTCTCTTTTGCTCTTTCAGCTATCATTCTTTGTAATTAGGTGATTTTCTTTACTACGATGCATTCAATTCTTACTTTTTATCCTTTTTTGCATAAACTATAAGATTTGGCTCTGTGGTTACCTTGAGGGTTATAAATATTTCTTATAGTTGTAACAGGCTATTTAAAGTTGATAACAATGCTGTTTTCATACAAAACTACTTTTACTCCACATGCTTGCAAATTTTGATTTATGATGTCACATTTACATTTATATTGTGCACCCCTTAAATTGTTGTAGTTATTATTGTTACTTTTGTTTTTAACATCTATGTGAAATCTATAAGTGATTCACCCATCACCACTAAAATACTAGAGCATTTTCTATTTGAGTGCATAATTTTCCTAGTGATTTTTATACTTTCAGATATTGTTGGGCTACTAAACCTTTTCATTAATCTTGAAGAACGCCCTTCAAGATTTCTTATAATGCAAGTCTGTTACTAATGAAGTCTCTCAGCCTTTATTTGCTGGTGAGTATTTTTATTTATTTCTGAAGTGTAGCTTTGTTTGACTATATCTTGTTTGGCAGTATTATTCTTTCTCTAATGTGAACCATCTCATGATACTCTCTCCTAGTCTATAAGGTTGAGCATTGTTTCATATGCTTGTTGGAAATTTATGTTTCTTCTTTTGAGAAACACCTATTAAATTAATTTGTTCATTTAAAATTCAGAGTTTTTGTTACTGAACTATTTCAGCTCCTTCATATAGCAAGTCTAATGTTGAGTTCCAAGGCAAAATGCAGTGCTTACTTCCTCTTCTGACCACAAGAAGGAGATATCTCTCTCCATCATATGCTGTGTAGAACCTGTGTATATGGGGTAGGGCCACGTAGGTAATGTGAATAAAGTAAAATTGGCCTTTTTACCTTCTTAAATATCTTTTCTTATTTTTGTGCAATGATCTCTCCCCAGTTTTCCAAGATTTTGTGAATATACTTTCAGGAGTGGATAATTGTTTAAATTGATGTTTGGGGGAGGAATGCTGGGAAATTCTATTCTAGTGATGGAAAACCTTTCAGAGAACAAGTGCCCAAATTGCAACAGCAAACTCACTTACTTATTGCAAAGTGCCAGGACTACAATTAAACTCAAATAGTGAGGTTTTGGTTAGAGAAAACAACAACAAAAACAGCTCATACCCTTGGCTCACATGCCAACTGTGACACACGTGCCATATGTTCACCACCTGACATCTTGTTATTTTCCTAATATTATCCTTTTCAGTCAGATCTCTCCTCAAAACTCCAATAATGCCATATTATTTAGAGCAAGTCAAAGTTTACCATGGCCTCCAAGGCCCTATATGATTTGTGTCCTCTGATCTTATCTTCTATTTCTTTGCACTTTGTTGACTCTGCTCTAGTCACATTGGATTTTGCTTAAAGTAAGACACCATTTGTGCCTACGCACTGGCTGATTCCTTTGCCTAGAATCATCCTTACACTAGAGTATTGTATCTTTTCTTCCTGGCTGTCTTCATCCTGCCTTTGAATCTGATTGTTCCAATTCCCCAAACATGTTGACTGGTATAACTCTATGTAGTACTGTAGCCTGTCCTTAGCTCCTGAATCCCTAAACCTGATCTTTTGATTTGCTTTTTACTATCAACCTTAATTTGTGAGAAGATTTGTGTATGTATATAAGCATATATTTTATATTGATTTTAAATTGTCTAATTTATCACAATGTTTATTATTTTTCCCTTTCATTGACTGCTCTCTCCAGGAAAGCAGCAGATTTTGCAAATTTTGTTCACAGATATGTCCCAAGCACCTTGAAGAGCACTTAATACAAAATAAATATCTTATAAAATATATTAAATACATTAGCCAATGTTTATTAACGAAGACAAATGGTCCAGGATGTATGTGTAGAATGATTTTTTTAATTTTTGAAATTTATTTTTGAATTTTTTTATTTAAAGAGAAAAGACAGAAAAAGGTAGAAATATTACAGAATTTCAAAAAAAAAGGATAAACAGTAAGAGATCACTGGTTGATAAATTACATATTGTCCTTTAAGAAATAGTTGTTTAAGTGTGTGGAATGATTTTAAGCATATATATAGAGAGAATGATTTAATGCATCAAACTTTTGTGAGTAAACTTGATTGTTATTATAACATGAAAATTGTTGAATCAGAATTTTCTAAATGAAATGTCATAAAGTTCCTTCAGTTAATTTGTCTCAAAACATTTTAATAGTGTTATAAAATCCTAGATGTGTTCAATTGGGTTAAATAATGGCATTAGAGGAAATTCTAATTTTCTCTATGCCCAGAGTCTTCCATAGTTAATTTAAAAACCTACGACATTTCATTAAAATGTATGTTGTATTTAATTTTCCAGGAAATTTTAGTGTATAAAAGAAGAATGAATATTCAAAGCAATTTCCAGTTAAGCTAGTTAAAACATTTAAATGTAAGGCAATCGAGCCAGTTTCTTTTCTAGATGTGAGATGGCTCTTGGCATGCTAGTGTAGGTCAATATAGCTCTCAACAACTTTAACCTTTGCTCAGTGCACCTATTTCCTAAGCCCTTTATCACATTCTGTTCTCTTTCCAAGTTGCTGCTATTGATTCAAAGTCCCAAGACAGACATAGTATTCTCATAATACTTGACCACTGCTGACAGCTGTGGGAAGAAATCTTGCTGTTTTTAGAGCCTTTGCTTCAGCATACATCCCATTTTCAGTCCGTTTCTTAAAAGAATTATTATGCTGACAAATTTAACTATGAGCCTATAATAAAGCTTGGAATTTTTTTTTCCTGGCAACTGCTTCAAGTTGGTTATTTCTGATTGTGTAGTCATGGAAATTATGCTTTAGCTTTAAAATCTATGTTTTGGTCTTAAAATTTTCCCATATGATCAATGTTAAAATCAGCATTTTTCCTCACTTCTACTTGAGAAGGTCAATATTACATTGTCTTATGGACAGGCTACTTGAAAACCTTGTCAAGACTGCCACTTCCATCGAAATTTAACAAGTCCATGTTATCCTATCTCTTTATACTTATATGAATAGAAACCCTTGAAAACAATGCCATTCATTTATTTTATATATTCTTGTTAGAATTTAACGTGCAATATGTGCTCCATTGCTTCTAGTAGTAGCATAGCCGGGTCCCCCATTATCTCTTACATAAACCAAAGCTGCAAATTCCTAGCCTCCCACTCCAGTTTTCTTCATAAATGATGTGGGCTATGGATGTAGTGAATCACGAGTAGCACAGATATTACCTGTTCTACTACTTTGTATGTTACTCCCAGTCTCCAAAATGTCTTTCACTCCTTGCTTCCTGGCTTAACCCTGTCCATCCTTCCCAGATTCATTTCACACGCTGCCTCCTCCAACATAGTATCTCTGATGCCTCAGAGTGGCAGTATAGGCTGTGGTTAAGGGCTGAGGTTTGAAAGCAGATTGCTGGTTTAGTTTATTCTCTTTCTTGCTAACTGTATAATTTCAAGGAATTTACTAAACTTTTTATAACTCTATTCCCTTTACTTTAAAGAAAGTAGTGACATTTACTTCATAGGACTATTGGAAGTGTTAAGTAAGTTGGTAATATGAAGAGTTTAGGATGGGATTGGTTTCATACTAACACTCAGCAAATTTAGTTCTTCTAAGTAGTATAATAGACATATGGACATTTCTATTCTTTTATCAGTCTGGTGCCTTAAGCAGATATTTTTGCAAGATTTTATTATTGTTGCTTAACATTCATCTTTTATTAGTACATGTTTATAGTACATGATGATTAAACACATTGTGGGGACTTGATACGTGGTTGCACTAGTCTACACTCCCACCAATAGAGGAGAAAAGTTCCTTTTTCCCCACAGCCCTGCCAACATTTGTTATTGGTGGATTTCTTGATGATAGCCATTCTTTCTGGAGATGGAATCTCAGCATTGTTTTAATTTGCATTTTTCAAAAGACCAGTCATATCTTAATTTATTGTAACCCTCTTTCTCCCTCCCTCCACCTCTAGATTCTCTTCTCATTTCCAAAAAAAAAAAATATCTAAGCTGTGAATAGACTGAGCACCAATAATTTAATCTATCTGCTGGACTATGCTTCATAATGCAATAAATATTGTTTGAATGGCCAAATAAATAAACTGAAATTCTTTTCTAATGAAATTACTAATAGCTCTCATGCTTAGTTCTTAAAATCTGCCAGAATTATTACATGATGAGTTTAAAGTAATATGCATAAATTGCTATATTGCTTAATAGCATTCATCAGTATCAGAGCTCTGTTATTCACTGTACTCCACAGTAATATTTTTTAAAAAAACCTATGAAAGTGATACTGTTAAGATTTGAAGAAGCTGAAACCAAGAAGAATATGTAATTTTTTTATTGTCATAGTTGGGCTCAAGAATATACCAAGTGACTTTTTTTCCTACCAATTCAATATTGCATCCAACTGGTCATTCTATGTTCAAGTTCATTATTTACAAGAAAAATACACTGCTGCAATCATTAATAACTCAAATAGAAAGTAATACTTCTTGAAGTATACTTCACTATTTCTGAACAAGAGTCAACATATACACACAAGAACATTCTATTAATATCAATGGCAACATAGAATGTTTGAGAGATTTTCATTTCTTAATGTACTATGTTGCACAATACTGAAATAAAAGTTGTAGGCTTACACCTTATCTGTATTTGTGGCCCAGTCTTCATGCTTAGAAATAGCACAGTCCTGTGACACTTAGAGCTTTTAGTTTAGAGTGGTAAAAATTGTTAAAATAATTTTATTATAATCTAAAATCTATTATTATTGCATTTTATACAGATTGTTAATATTTACCTATTAATGCATTATTTCAGATTGACTCAATGACAAAAAATTTCTAAACATTTATTCACTCATTCATGTAACTCTTGGAAGTGCAGATACATTTCCTGCTGAACTCCAACCAGGAAGCATATAGCCCCAACAGATGCTGGAAGCTGTAGAAGTTCTAAGATTAAGCAAAAAGGACTAACAAACTTATAAGAGAACACAAGTATAACACCCAAAATCACTTCTGGAAAATGAAGTGGAGAAAAGATTAGAAAACATTTTTACAATGCTGGGTATGAAACCCAGTCCTTAAACATGCTATAAAATTTCTCTACCACTTAGCTATGCTGCTATCCCAGGACGAACATTATTAATAGCTCAACAAGTTGAGGGAAGAACTGAAGAGCAGGCCAAGAAAATGCACAAAGAGTTAGAGTTGAGAGTTGTTACACAAAGCAGTCTAAACTACAAATCTGTCTGTGTACAATCATTTCCGCAAGCATCATAAATAGATGTAGTCAATCAAGTAATAAAATCATTTTTATTCGGGTCATTAGACCAAGATATAGAATCTTGGATTAGAACATCTGAGTGTTCATTCTCTGGTTGTGGTCATCAGATGGAAAGAAAATGGATTTTACCTTTTAGTGTCTCTTATTGGAAGATGGACTATCACTTATTGAAAGTCTCAGATTCATGGTTCTTTGAAACTAGAAAAAAGTATCCATACAAGGCCCTAATTACATTGTTTCAGTCACACAAAGGATTTCCCTAAAGCCTATCTCCTCCTCAACAATGTGATTACATATTCTTTAACCCTGGCACATAAGACCAGTTCATTTTAAACTTATTTGTTGCTCATGTTCTAAGGAGGTGTTGCTAGACTCAAAGTATCTGAAATTGTTTTTTTTTTCCCATTTTGGAGTCCTTTTTACAGGAACCTAAAGAACTTACTGGCTTAAATCTCAGAAATGGGTTCCCACTCCTCATTTTCTAGCATGGTTACAATTTCCTATGTCTATACTGTTAAGCAATCAAGTTGCCTGATTGACTGGACTTCCACATGCCACTATCTGTGCATTTCATCATATTCTTTCCACATTTGAGTATATGCCAACCGGAGCAAAACATAACTACAGATGGCCCCAATCACACTGGGCATTCAGCTCAAGCTGTGCAGCACACAGCCTGTGGACTTGGCTGAACAAGGCGACTCTGACCCCACACCTTCATTTTTGCTTTTGTTTCCACTTTCTAGCAGCCCAACAGCTAAAGGGACATAATCATTTTCCAGATAATACTCTCCATACATTAAAAACAAAATAATTGCTTGAGGAAGGACAATTAATCATGTGACTCAAATTAGACACTATCCCCTCAATGTTAGGTACTCATAGCAGCAGACACCAAAACAGCATCAAACAAAAGAGAGGTTTATTTGGAGTTGGGAGGTATGTCAGACCACAGTACAATTTCAACTCTGTCAAGGAGAGATAAAAAAGGAAGTCTTAGATTGCAGTGGTTTTAAGAAAGTTTCAGGAAGTTAGATGAAGAGCCCTTGAACCAAGGTCCTTCTTTAGAGAAGTCCCATATCGTTCAAGAATGTGCCTGCCTTTATACATTGCTATGCACCACTACTGTTGGCTAGCTGGAGCCTGTAAAAAGTGTGGTGATGAAATCAGAACTCAGCAGCTGGGGTCACTGCTCAATTATGTCTCCCACAGTAGGAGATCTGCGAACACTTTCATGGTTGCCACACCCCACTGTCATTTTGGTAATTATGAAGACAATTAAATGTAAATGATTTACTTGGATCAAGCCTGGAACTTTATGTACCTTGGAAACTGATACTTCTCAATTATTTTAGCCTTCATGGCCAGCTAGATTTGCCCTTATTCAGATTATACTGGCTATGAGTTTTATAAATGTTGAAATATGAGAATCCATGCCCCATGGAACTGGCATTCTAGTGAAGGTTAGAGACATGTCAGCAATGATATATAATACAAGGTGAAAATAAATGTGTGTTTAATAAGGGTATAAACAGTTGAGAGGAGCCCAATTCATTTGTATTCATTGTTTGAAATAATGAGGGCTAATGAGTTAATGAGGACCATGGAGACCTGTAGGTCCCGAACTTTAGGACCCATCAGAACTATCTGAAGGGTTTGTTAAAACTTGTATTGCTGAATCCACTCCCACCGGATGTGTTTTTGAATTAGGGAGTCTGGAGATGAAGCCTGAGAATTTGCACCTCTAATTTCCCAAGTGCTGCTGATGTTGATGGTCCAAGTAGCACTCTTGGGCCAAGTAAGTAAAAAGAGAATAGTGTTTTTTTCTGAGTTATCCAAATTGGGCTCATACTTCTTTCTCTTTAGTTAGCCTCAAACATATGTCATATAGGCTCAATGTTAAAAGCACAGGAGCTGTATTATCAAGTAAATATAATTTAATACTGGGATTATGGTTTGGTTTTCTATTTTTTGTTACATTTATTGCCTCCTCCAATCCTCTGCCATTGGCAATCATTCATTATTTCTCTGTTCCTGTATTTGTCTTCCTTTTTAAAATATTATATGCATGAATCCATACAGTTTGTAGATTTGTAAGTCCAGCTTCATTCACCAACCAGCATATGTTTAACATTTACCTATGTTTTTGCGTGTATTAAAGATTCATTCATTTGTATTGATGAGTAGAATTTCATTGTACCTATATAACATATTATGTTTATTCGTCAACTGGAGGACATTTTCTTCATTTCCAAATTATGGCAACCATAAACAAAGCTGCTATATAAATACTGTAGATTTTAATCACTTCAATTAGGTAGACACCTAAAAATGGAATTTTAGGATAATATGCAAAGTATGTGTTTCACTTTATAAGAAACTGAAACGATTTTCCAAAGTGGCTAATTTGCATTTTCACAGAAATATATGAGAATTCTGATTTTTCCATATCTTTGTTGGTGCTTAATATTATGTTTATTTTTTGAATTATAATCATTCTGATTAAATATGTGGCAGTATTTCATTATTTTAATTTCGCTTTCTTGAATATTGACAGTGTTCCTATCCATTCATGTACCTGTCTGCCATCCACACATCTTCTTTGCAGAAATTTTGTTTTATGGTTTCCAGTACAGATAGGTTATAACAGTCTGCTACTCTAACCTTAATATTCTGCCACTCCATTTATTGCAGAATCTTAAAATAGTGGCATTTACTTTCTTCTTTTGGCCTTTGTGTTATTTCCATGCTGTTTTTCCTGGATTCTTCATAAATGATATAATATTTTTCATTTTATTTATACATTCATTTACCTTCTAAAGTAACTTATAATAAAACATTATTTTGTATTTACTGACACAGTTATATTTCTGGTATTTTTCACTGCTTTGCACAAATGCAGATTTTTTTCTTTTTTTGCAAACCCAGATTTCTACCTGGTATAATCTCCTTTTACTTGAGAAACTTCCTTTAGAACTGCGTGCCTGATGGTGGTGTATTCTTTCAATTGTTGTATGCATAAATGAGTCTTTCATTTGTATTTGTGAAGTATACTTTTTTATATTATAAAATTCTAGGTTTTTATTTAACAGTTTAAAGAAACTGCTTCACTCACTGTTTTATGACTTGCACTATTCTCAACAATGTGTCTGTTACACTTTTATCTTTGTTTCTCTTTGCATAATATGTTTTTTACCTTCTCTGGCTGTTTTTAGGGTGTTCTCCTTATCAGAAGTTTAAAGCAGTTTCCTTAGAATTCATCTTGATGAAGTTTTCTTCATTTTTTTCCTTCGAGTTTGATTCAAGCTTAGTTAATCATTCCAGTTTAGTTATGCAGCACAAAGAAACCTCTAGTCTAGATAAAATCTAGCTCCTCAACTGAACCAATACACTTCAGAGGAGTACATTCAATATCCTATATATAAGGATTTGTAATCTGCTTGGTGACACCAATTCTCCTCGTCCCCATATAATCCCTGGAGACGTTGCTTCCCACTTCTTTCAGGTTGTTCTTTCCTTGGTTTTACATGGTTTGCTCACATTCATGTGCTGCTTAAGTATTCAGATTAAATCTCAGAGAGTGGATATCTGCAGTTGTTCAGAACTTTCTGTCAATTCATTCTTCCCTTCACTCTCCACTGAATTCCAGATATCTTAGCCTGCCTTTTCAACCCACTAGTGACAATAGTCAAAATCTCCAGAATGAGTCATAAAATTTAGGCCCCAGGGTCCTAAATATTTCAAGGAAAGTGTTTTGAGATTGCCAAATTTTGAAAATATTCATTAATTCTATTTGTAGTATATAAACCAAACATTGTTATGACTGGTCTTAATTGTAATTTATTTTTTCAGCTTAGTTTGAAAACACTCTTACTGATGATTTCAGTATACTATAATAAAAACAAACGCTTGCGAATTATCAGGCATCCAAAAAGTGGTTGTGTACTAAAAATCTTTAAAGTATTATTGTGACCTTCTTGTCACACCAACAGCAAAACATTTCTCACTGATATTTTCCTCTATTATATAAGAAGGAATTATTACTGGTTTTCTAAGCTAGGATAGATTTGTTTCAATGTCATTTTGGCTGGGGAATGAAACTTGCTCATTCTGCTTTCGTAAAAATTGCCTATAAATTGTTTTCTGATTTACTGTATCAATTTTATCTTTAGTTTTTGTAATAATATAGATTTAGTCAATATAACACTAACAGAATTTGTTAATCACGTATTACTGGATTCTAAAATATAAGGAACATTGAGACAACAAAACCCTCACTGGAGTTACAAAAAATAGTTGAGAAATACTAAGGAAGAAGTGGTTGGAAGTTTTGCCTCAGCAGGTAAAAGTCATAATTACTAAAATCAGAGTTAGTAAAAGACTGTATTTTAATCTATCAGTTGATGAAAGTTGAGTATACATGATTATAGCTATTTTCACTTCCTCCTATAAATAATTTTATGATGAAGGTAGATTTTTATCACCATTTTTACAGACCAAAAAAAAAGAAAAAATAAATTTTGTGGTATAACATAACTTGATCAGGGTCGCATAAATAATAAAAATCCAGCTCTGTTAGAGGCTAGGGCACTGGTGGCAAACCTAAGGCATATGTGTTGCTTATTGTATCATTGAATTTAAGATTCACCTTCCCTGGTCTAGAGTGATTAGATATCATCCTCGGTCCTCAACAGTACAAACACAGTTAAATATGCTCTCAGCTCCACTGTTTCTAGTCTGTGTTTATTGAGACTGAGTAATGATTTTAGTGTGAGGTAAGAAAAGTGGACCAAGTGATAGTACAATTATTAATCTAGAAAAACATAACACTTTCCATCTAAGATAAAACTTATATACCTTATTTTACACGAGCTACAAAGATGCTCATTTCAGTATGTTAGCATTCCAGACTCCATAAATACTGATCTTACTCCCAAATACTGTAATATCTATTTTCTTTGTCTGGCTTAATCCTGGAGAGAAAGTCTGCAACATAGTAGTTCATTTTCTGTAATTTCCATCATATTTCATCTTCATCTGTGATTTTCATATTCCAATAATATACTTGTGTGGCACTTTAAGCAATTTACTAAGCTATACCTTGTATAATCAAGACAGTATCAAAGCAACACAGAATTAGAATGTTTCAGTGCAATACTTTTTGAATTCAAGTGAACATGACAGGTTTCTGCAAAAAACTTTTAGGAAAAAATGAAAACAGGAAAAATGGAATCAATAAAAACATATACATATTCTATAGGCACACTGTTATTGATTACCATGAAGAAAATTAGAAAAATGCATTAATTGAAGGTCTGCTTCAATTTCTACAGCCACTGGGACAATTGAATTTACTAACTAAATTTCTCCGTCATTATTATATCTATTTGTGGCTTTTGATTAGTGAGATTAGTATATACAAAACTATACATTTGGTATACATTTTTAATAAAACAATCTGAAACAATCTATCATCCTTAAGTGTAGTGTCTATTACACAGAAAAGTTTATTTCTTGTCCTAGGGGATAATTATTGATCAGAAAAAACTGTAAGTGGAAATCTAATTCTTTAATTGGCCTGTGGCTCTTCCCAGCTGAGGACATTATCTTTAGTCTGTCTCATGTATAAATGAATTTTAAGAATAAGATGGCTTAGAAAGGAATTATCCCAGTAGAATTTTTGATATGCTCTATCCGTATACATTATCATGATGATTATGACAATGTTATATTCCCTTATCTTTACAAACTCTTTCTTAGGCATAGAAATATTCTTTGAAAGAAGGTCAGATGGAATATTTGAGAAAACTTGCATAGTGCAAGATCTGTATAGATAGTATGATAATAGATAAGTTACTTAACCTTTCTGTGCTTGAAATTCTTGGTTGTAAAATAATGAAGACAACATTTGGGATTCTCTAAGCAATAGGATCTGTGTCTCTAATGTGGATAGCAGATTACATTTTTTTTTTTTTTGGTACCGGGGATTGAACTCATGACTTTGTGTTTGCCAAGAAGGCACTTAACGCAGCTGAGCTAAACAACTGGCCTCAGATTACATTTTTAATTTCCTTTTTTTCCACCTTTTCTTTTATTTTGTGTCTTTTTAGTACCTTCAACAAAAGGGATAATATATATTCTCCTGCTGCATAATGTTAAGTAAGAAAATCAACAAAAACTGAATAATCTGAATGTTAGCTTAAACCATGAATCTTTATGTGCCTGCTTATACAGTTGTGCCTTTGCTAGTTCAATGACAGTAAACTATTACTATTATATCACTAATGGAATAGAGTCACTCCAGGTAACCCATAGACCTTCAAGGGGAAGGAGAGCTTCCCTAGACCCACTACTTGAACAAGAAGTAACAATTGGAAGTTATTCCCAGATCAGTTCAAACCTAGACAATCCATAGACACATGACAATAATAGTATTTTTAACTTTAGAATTCAAAGGTGGTTTCTTACACAGCAAAAATCGACAAATACAGAGTATGGTCAATAAAGGTTAGCAACTCTTGTGATTATTATTTACTATCACTGACATAGAAGCTCAATAAAGTATACAAAGCAGCTTGATCAGTAAGTTACAAAGTTCTACTTTATAACTTGAGGTTGTTAATAAATAATACTTTATCTATAGTTTTTTTTATTAAACTGCTGATGGCAGATAGCATCATCTTCAGGAGAAGGAAATGAGAATGTTGGGGAGAGTTTTGTCTAATCTGCCACTACTCCAAAGAAAAGAGAATCCTATTATAAAAATCTTGATAGATGACCATATTACTAAGTTTTTATTGGATCATTGAGCAGAACTGTTTGCAGTCTCACTGTTTGAATGTCTACTTTGTATGCTTTAATTTTGTAACTTGAACAACTATTTCTAAGATGACAGTATGTAATTTATCAAATAGTGATTTCTTAGTGTTTATTTTTATTTTTTTGAAATTCTGTATTATTACTACCCTTTTTTGTTTTGCTTTTTTTCTCTTTAAATAAAAATTTAAAAAAATCTTGTGACTTTATATGCATATAGGTATATGTCTTATAGAAGAGTCACCAAGCAAAAGAATTGTGATGACATGTAAAGCAAGCATAGGCAGATTGGGGCTGAAATTTTTGATCTCCAGTTTTCAAGACTGATTATTTCCCAGGGAGGTCTTATTTTCAGGAAAAGAAGGCATAAAATATCCAATGATTATGCGACAAATACACATAACGATCAAATACCTATCTCTCTCCTATATATTCTTCCATAAATATTCTGCTGTTAAATATTCTGCTGTATCTCTCGGGAGGAATTGCAAGCTTTTCAGTACTTTTCTTCCCAAAGCCACAATTTGTGGCTCTCCTCTAATGAAAGTAAGGCATAAATACCCATTAGAACTGTGAGAGAGGGTGGAGGCAGGAGACAAAGTTTTTTTTTTTCACATGAAATTAAAAGGTCAAAGGGGGAAGAAAAATTGAAGGCAGAGGTACTTAACTATCTGAACTTTTAAGAGCTCACAAATTGAAGCTTTTAAAAGCATATAAAAATAGATGCCCTTCAGCTAAATTCAGTGTACAACTCGGGTCCTTCCTTCTGGGGGCATACTGCATAGGTATTTTGCATGTAATCTGAAGTGGTTTGTGGGTTGGTATAAAATAAACCGTTATATTAAAATCTGGCTTAAAATACAGGAAGATGAACTGTAATCCTCCATCAGTCTGACTGTCTACTCTAAGAAATGTGGAACAATCTTTTCCTAAGAAATGAAATAATAATAAAAATGGTTTGAAAATCTGTCTACCTTACAGTTGTGAATTCTGGAGGGAAATTGCAGTTTGTTTCTATATATTGCTTTGCCCTTCAGCTCAGCTTTTGGACCTGCATTAATATTCAGGGAGCATCAGTGCCAGTCCTGGTGATTCACTGAGGTATTATGAATATGCAAATGAGCAAGAGCATTTTATATCTATGGTTTGTCTTCCTTAGATGTTTGCAGGAATAATTGGAGCCAATCAGATACTGATAACTTGCATATCTGTAACATAAAGCCATTTAATAGTGCTTTTTGCTGGCCCAAGGTTTTATTTCAATCAGTCTCTTGAAAGCAGTTCTCTCCATTATCTCCTAAACAGACTGAATTATAAGTTAAGATTGCATATTAATTTATTTTCTAGAAGGCAATCACAGCATTTCAGAGTGAAACATATAAAATAGTTGAATTTATATTGGTCAATCACTGTTGTGTTTTTTGTCAGGTCTTTATTCATTTTCCTGCATATTTAAAAGTCAGCTACATCCATTAGGATATAGGTGTCGCTCAGTGCTAAAGTGTACTTAGTATATGCAATGCCCCAAATAAAATCCCCAGTGTCGCCCCAGAAAATTAGAAATGTAAAAGTTGATGGGAGTGTTACAAGTACATGAACTACAGAACTTCTGAAATGTAGAGACATACTAGATAAAAAGGAGCCAGTAGGAAAGACAAAAGAGAATGTTTACTAGACTTTTTCTACCTTTTCAGTTTCTCATATTAATTAATAATTTGCTTTTTTCAAATTGATGTTATAGATTAATAAAAAGGAATAAGCCATAACGTTTACATATATTTTTGAGTCCAGACAAAAATACCTTTTATCAAGAAAATGAAAGCATAATCAAGAAACAAGCTAAACCAATATAAAAGTTTTGACTCATATTACATCTTGATTCAGGAATTTAAAATGCAATTTAACAATTTCAAATTCTTTCTCTGCCAGGGTAATACAGTAAAAAGAACCACAAAATAACACAGAATATTTTTATTATTGTGCCCTACAACTGACAAAAACATTCATGGTTGTTTTGATGTTGTAACACCGTTTCATTTCTACAGAGATGGTCTTCAGATTGCCACTACTTGCTGAATATCTGAAGAGAACTGCATTATATCTATGTAGAAACAAACCCAGAATTCTGCTAACAGTCATTTCAGCTAATTAAGAAATTACATAAAGTACAAAGAATAGTCTTAAATATAAGATTACAGGACTGGGAATGTGGGTAAGCGTAGTGTTTGTCTAACATGCATGAAGCCCTGGGTTCCATTCTCAGCAAAACAATGATGATGATGTTATGATGATGGTGACAGAATGAGATTGTTATGACATACCTCTCTAACTACAACAGTAAATTATGTCTTTTCTATTACAGCTCAAATTAAGAAGTATTTTAAGGTAGGCTGGGTTGTTTTTCTTGGTATTGTCCTTTAAATGTTTAAATAACAGTTAGAAATAAAGACTTAATAATTTTACATGTTACATGTGCCACAGGATGTTACCTAGGGTGACAGGGGCTCCAAACTAACAAGTGTACCCTTATCTGTCATGGCTGGAGGGTCTTGCACCAGCAATTAAATGTTCATGCCCTATAGTGACAGTTGTCATTTTTGCCAAAATCCAATTGGCACATCCAGCTTCAAGAGATCAGGAAAGAAATACAATATAACCATAAAATAAGAAACACAGGAAAAGTAGAATATGTGTGCACATGATTAATTTCTTGATTTTCTTTGCTTTGTTTTTATAGTTCTGAGGATCAGATCCAGTGTCTTTCACTACACAGACAAGTGCTCTACCACTGAGCTACACCCCTGCCTCCATTTCTGTGTTTTAATAGAAGAATCAAGTCATTTACCAGCATTAAATTTCTAATTAAATGAAAGAAAATCACATAACTCTCAGGAATTTAGTGATTTATAAAGGCCAAAAATTAAAAATTTATGGAGAAATAGATGTGTATAGGTCTGCATGTTAATATTACATGTTCTATGACTGACTAAAGGTTTATATCATTTATATATATTTGTATATACATAAAACCATGTATATGTAACATACACTGTATGTGTATGCTTTGTATTCAGAGGCTGAGTTGGGGTTAGACACACAGGTGCCAAGTAGGACAACGTATCACCATGAGGTTATAAAATGGCAGTGAAATTTTAAATTATTGGAAAAAATGTATTCTCCAGAGACCATATTTGTAATTATGTAGATATAAGTACACATTTTATTTTGGTAAGCCACTAGGTGTGAGACTGTTGTAAGGAAATTTTAAATGTAATAATAGGGGCTTGAGGATGTAGATTAGTGCTAAGGCACTTGCTTAGCATGCATAAGACCCTGAATTCAATCCTCAGCATCACCAAAAGCAGAAGATAAAATAAAAGTAATAATAGAGTATCACTATATTATTTACTAAGAGGGTAGAAAAATTGAACAGTGATCTGATTGTTTTTAGTGAATGGGGTATGAATATTTAGAGCCAGTGTTTCTTGACAGGTGGATTTCCCTTCTTCTGATATTTTTCCATAAAATGACCAACCTGTCCTCTGAATAAAATTTGAATGAACATTATTTGACCCTCTAGGCATTAAAGAATAGTTACTTGAGTATTTCCAATTATTAGCCCACAAGCTGAAGCATATATTGCCCATTAATCTTCACTGTAAGTTTTCACTGATTCGGTTTTCTAGTGGTAGCTATCTCCTGCCTTACCACTGCATTTAGTCCATCCCATCAGATAACATGTAGGTGTTCCAGAGAGTGGAAAGCCATTTTTGAGTTAATTATATAAAGAAATAACACATTAGGTCTAAACAAGAAAATTATATTCAAATAAAACAGTGAATATAAAATAATCAGTTTCTCTGTATTTAACCCTCATTTTTCATTAGGAAATAGAAATTTTCTTAAAAATAATTCACTAGAGTGTATGTATTCTAACCAAGAATCTACTCCAGGGACTGCCAGGAAATACTTTTTTTAATGAATACATCCTCCCTATCAGAGTCACTGATGATCACAAATATACTAGTTATCTTTGTCTTCAATCATATCTAGATGTTTTACAACATATCAGATTTCATTTTCAGATTTGTGTTGATTAAATCAGGAACTAACTTACTAATTAGCATAACATATTAGTCACTGGTGAAATTAAAAGCTTTCAACTCATAAGAACTGGTTAAAATAGTATGAGGAAACTCCTAAAAGTTGAATAAACAGGACAAAAAATCCAGAAAGTTTGCTTTTTTCATTGGAGACTGGGTCATAGGCTTGGTCCGTAAGCTATTGTTTATCCAGACTTTGGTTTAGAAGGATTCTTGTTAACGCTGACCTTTAAAAGTAGTTCAGTTCTGCTTCTAAGGTATTGTTTAGTATTTTGTCAGTCTTTGTCTGAGGTGGAGTTCAAAATTCAAAATAGAAGACAGCTTACAAATAGACAATGTGTACCAAGTTTGCCTCTTAATTAATAAATGTTGCTATTATAACAGCCTATTCTAAGACTTGATCTCATAATAATCTGGTAGAGAAGCAGCATATCATTAATCATGTAGGATACTTTTTTGGATACTGTTGGTTTTTTAGATGTCAAAGTAAAAAAATCCCAAAGACCTATGTATATTTAAATCTGCTTAGGTTCATCTTCAGCATAATTAATTATTAAGCAATATTAACATCAATATTAATGTTATCTACATCTTTAATACACACATTGGAAGATCCCTTTTATTAGTGATCTTTATAAGCTATGTTGTAGCACAATTTATGTTGAGTAGGGAACTCAGAAGATGCTAATCAGCATCTCCAACTCAAACCTTAGTTTCTGTGAAAAATTATAAAGAAAAAACAAGTTATTTTAGATTATGTGATTGCTTTTTCATTTTAGTATGTAAATTAAATTTATCTTCTGAAAAATTATTTTACATGCAAAAAGCCATTGATTTAGGAATTTAAATAAGTGACATGAAGCTTACAAATAATAATAAACATATGTTGATTCTTGCAACTTATAGAAAAATGAGTAATAATAGTACCAAAGCACAAAATTTAAAAAGAAGCAGAAATAAATTTGCTCAAAACTATGGCCCAGTAGCTCAATGCAAAAGCCCTGAGCTTATTTCCTAGTACCACAAAAATGAAAATCTATTCCCCAATTAAATCACAGACTAAGTTAGGAAATTACTATTTGAGTAAGTGAGTGTTTTTCCTAAGAACCCATGCATCTATTTTATGCCAGCCATAGTGCTGCATAAAAGCAATAATGAGAAGCTTTGGATATAGCATGTAAATACAATATCTTCATTTATAAAATAAAAATGTTATGAGGACTGTTTCACGACATTGTCATAATTAAATACACTCATATTTTAAAGTGTATGCTTGGATGCTCTATTTTACTACAGAGAATCTCTTAATTAGTTTTTATGCATTAATTAATTATTTCAAATACTTCTGTAAAGCCTACTGATGGTTGCTCTCCTAACACTGGATACTCGTATTATAAGTTTTAACATAAAATATACTAATATTCAATTTATCTAAGCATTTAAAATGCATACTTATCATTATTTTTGCTTGCTCAATTTTGTCCAGCATTTTTTCTATAAAAACAAGTTGAATTCCTTCTGAAATTTGATAAATATGAGCTGCTAAAATATGTGGATGAGACATAACTGTAAAAAGTGGGAAAATCATAGTTGACAAATATTTTTACACAAACTGTTTAAGTGTCTGAGTTTTTACTTGATTAAAATATAATAAAAACTGAAAATATAGACGGTGCATGTGACTATAGAACTTGAGTTGGCAAACAAAGACACTGTCTTGGAACTATGTCAAAAATGATAAAATGCAAAGTTAAGATTGAGCATTTTAAATTAAAATATTTTAGCATTTAAGCTAGATATGCAGTTAAATATATATGTATATATATACATATATATATATATATATATATGTATATATATACACACACACACATTCACACACAACTGTATAGGTAGTTGTTTTCTCAATATTAGATCTTTTTAAAAATTAATTTACTAGTCACTGATTTATAACTCCTTCAGAAAAGGAGGTTTCTAGTTTAAGCAAAAAAGTTCTTTGTGGGTAAGAGTATACATAAACTGATTTTTGCCAAGTGTGAAGATGAGAAAATTGTTATTCTTGAGAAATTTGACAGATGCAAGCATAGTATACATTTGTATTAGCATTTACTTTTTAAAAAGTCTTTCAATTAGATAAGCAAGTGTATTAAATTAATGTATAAAGAATAGTGAAATTGCTCTCTTTATTAGAAATACTGTACTGTTTGTTTATATGATGATAAGATTATATATGGTATATATGATTTAGATAATTTCTTCATGTAGCTTTTTGCAGGTTTCTCTTTTACCTTAGCTACATTTATACCATTCAAATACATTTTTTGGATATGACACAATGCCTTGGCATTTTTGTGTCTACTATTTTTATGACCCTATGATTGGTTCAAAATATGGAATTAATGCATATTTTTAGGAGCAAGTTAATATCTGGCTGCCTACTTTTTAGCTACTGAAAGACAGAATGACCCTTTTAAATTTTATTTCCAGAATAGTGAAATAATATATAATTTATAAAAACAGAGGACATAAGTCTTGTAAAAGGTGGCTAAATAAATTGAATAATGTATGATTATTTTGCTTCATAATGTGTCAATGAATTGATCTCACTCTGCAGGAATTTTGCTTAAGACTTTTCATATTTTCTTCATATTTTAAGGCATAAACATACATTACAGTTCACATTTACTAGTAGATGCTGCATAAATTCTCATTCATAAATATTTAGTACTTGATTTGATAAAAAAATAAGATTACAATATATGTCACAGTCTTTTCACCTAAGTGTGTAACTCTATTCTTGAATTATTGCTGGTGCAGACGTAATGTCTTTAAATGTATTTTATTACAGCAATGCATTTCCCCAAATAGGAGCGTTTATAAATATATGAATCAAGGCAATATATTTTGCTGGTATTATTTTCTTGCTTTTTCTGTATTTCTTTTCATAACTTATAAACATTTTACAACAAAATGAGCTAGCAGTGAAGTACATAAAGAATTCAGTTGTGTTGGCAAGTATTGTAGGAATATGGCTTTTTGTCACTGTCCTTAATGTCAGATAAATACATATGTGCAACAATATTAATGTTGTAAATGGTTAGTCTCTCTCCTAAACAATCTAAATTAGTGATTTTTCTGTTCAGAATTTTTTTCAGATTATGATAGAAAAATGTTACATCCAATTTTAAACATATAGTTGGTTTTTATGAGCTTAATTATGTATCTATTACATTAGGAACATGTAAAATATTTTTGTTATTCCTACATCTGGTGGTGTATGCCCATAATTTCTATAATTTGGAAGCTGAGGGAGGAAGACTCTTAGTTCAAGGCCAACCTGGATGACTACATGTTGAGTTGGAGGGTAGCCTGGGCATCATTGTGTGACTTTGGTTGGTTCAGAAAAAAACAAAACAAAACAAAACAAACTAATCATATATATGTTTGTATATCTGTGTGAGTATTCAAATCTTTCATCTTCATTTTTTTCTTTAAACCTCTAAATTAGGTGGTATTTTTATCCTTGATTATATTTCATTTAACCATTTAACCAGGGTTAAATTTTTAAAATAAATTTGCTGAAAAATATAATAACAGTGTATCACAACCTCATAAGAGTATATAATTACATATTCTGTGCCTATCCGTGCTGATGTATGACTGAGTGGTGGAATAATGGAATGCTTTCAAGGGGATAAAATTGACAAAAATTGGTGATCTTGGTACCTGATACCTGTTTCTCATTTTGATTTTATACAAATTTCTCTGCCTTGAAAATTCAGTTTCTAAAAGTACATGAAGAAAGAACTTTGTGTTTTTCACCATTGTAAACCCAGGATTCAGTTCAGTAAATGGCTAACACAGAGAAGGAACTCAGTAAACACTATGGAAGGAAGAAATGAAATGAAATTTAGTAATTTAACTTCAATTAGTGAATTTATGAATTGATGCTTACATTATGTAGCTTGATTTCAAAACCATCTTAAAAGCATCTAAATGGTCAGACTCAAACTCTCTGGAATTAGAGCAGGCTGTAGGATCTTATGCAAGTTTTTTACCACTCTGAATTTAATGCTTTTCATTTTTATAGGAAAATGTTTATTTTTTAAATGATTAGACAAAATGGAATAATATACATGAAATGATTTATGTTTATCACATAATAATTTCTAAATATATGGTAGATATTATTTTTAGTATGCATAAGAATTTAATTTGCTTGGGAATTCTCTCTCAGGAACTCATAATAAAACATTATTTTATAACTGTTTTATCTAAATATTAAAACGTTAGAAATTAGCAAGTAAAGCATGAAGAGACATGGGAGAAAATAAAAAATAAGCTCTCAACTATTTTTAATTTTAATAAATTTAATAAACTACCATATCAAAGTTAAGCTCTTGCCATATATTTCTAGAATTTCTGAAACTCAAATAACTATCTGGTATTAAAATGTATACTTTTAATCCTAACATTGATATTTTACCATGAACATTGTAATGGTAATTCTAAACATAGCACTGAAGGTAATTTAGACAATTATCACAAGTAGTAAAAACAACAAAATATATTTTTTGAAATAACACAATGAATAATTGTGTTATTGTACATGGTTAATACAGTGGTCATGAGAGTAATGTGGATTTTGAACATAGATATGTACCTCGTGATCCAGACAAAATTATTTTATAATTTTACTTAATTTCGAATGTAAGTAGCCACAATTATTTAGTGGCTGTTTTACTGGTCTCTTCTCTCTCTCTCTCTCTGTCTCTTTCTCTCTCTGTCTCTCTGTCTCTCCCTCTCTCCATATATATAACAATGTTAATTCCCCTTTTTTGGCAAAACCATAAGTATATGATAAAATTTTGTCAAGCACAATATTTGCATATTAATTCTCCAACATCTCTAGTTCTTTTATCTCAACTTGAAAATATTCCTGTAATTCTTAGTCAAGGTTACAAAATTGGTTTAAAACTATTGCCAGGCTAACAAGAAGAGGTGAAAATGACTGGTCAGAATTCTGTATTGATTCTGGGAAAGGAACTTCATTTTCAGATTTTTGTGGAGACCCATGTACCATCCAAATGTCATTTGGCTGAAGGGATGTGGTTCTTAATTGCCTGCAAATAAATACAGGACTTTTAAAAACAAGTATCAATGTCTGGGCTCCAATAAAATGGATCCAGTTGTATTCTCTGGGACTGGGGTGCAGGCAGGAGTCAGTGTGTTTCAAATTTTTCAAATGATGTTAATTTGGAGGTTAAAGACTTGGTTCTAGTATGAGCCAATATACTAAGTTTCAAATATTCATGAGGACAGCCTGTGACTACTTTTTAATGATTACTTTTTCCCATTAAGTCAGAGTGTTTACCCGATATCATTTGGCCCAAGTTGCAAACAACCCAAAATATTTTCAGGTTAATTTTGTGCATTGAAATGTATGGATTCTGGTAACAGAAGAAAAGGAACTACATCATAAATGAGGGCAGAACTTAAGTTATGAAGTCTCAGCATAAAGTTTTGACAATGTTCTTCCCAGAATTCAGATCTTGAGAGACAGTTTTCCTTGTCATTGGATTTTGATCAGAGATGGCTTCCTAGCTGTGAAAATGAAAGTCTCTTGAATACTGACAAAGGAGTATAATGTCCCAAATAGCAGTAGTTTTGACTTTTTTTTGGTAATTTGTTCTCCAGTTTCTTCATTTTTCTGTTTCTCTTGGGGCTTTCCCTTAGCTTCTGAGAGCTCAGCTATGTAATTAAATATGGGTTGGTCACATCTATTCAGCAGATCTTTGTGATTTGTAACAGGAGGTTCTTCAGAGTAGTTATCCTGCCTCATCACTAAAAACAGGTGTATCCTATATTACTAAGAGTCTTGATGAATTTCCTGTTAATGAAGTATTGACATCCATCTATTAATTTATTTATTCATTTGAAAAATAGCAAATGAATGTCTCCTGTGTGTTATTCTTATATATACAGAGATAAAGTGGTCATCAAAAACTGTCGTTACTGTCAAGGGACTTATACTTGATTGCGAGAGACAAAAATGCAAGCAAAATACGTGGGTATATAGGTATGACACAAAAACATGCGATACATGCTACATTGATACAGAAACAACCTATTTTCTAGTAGCTGTCAATGCTCCTCGTTTGTTAGTTGGCAAGTGATAGCTGGTATCTTAGATATGATAGTGGTCAGTGATAGTTTTTTAGAGACATTGATGAGGTGGAAAATAATGAGAAAGTTAAACAAATAGGTATGTGTGTAGTATGAGCTCTTGTAAAGTTGGCATTAAGCCAATGACTATAATGGGAATTTGGATGTTTTATGAGGCTAAATAAGAAATATCATATGTGGAATATTATTTTTTTATAAAAATGGGATTTTGGAACACTGAGTCATTGGTTTGTCCCCAACGAGCTAGATATGTCCTAAGCGGTTAATTTATAGTCAACTAAGTCTTTCTACCTAATTTTTAAACTATTGAATGTTTCATATTTTAGTTATTGCATGAGACACAAAAGCTAAACACCAATAACTCACTGTGTTCACATTTTAATTATAAGGGCAAACGACAACCTCATGGAAGGTTACAACATAGTCACAAAAGATATTTTAGACAAGATTGGCCATGTTCAGCATTGTACGGCTATAGACAAAAGATATTTTAATTACAATTATCCTATTGTTCTCAGTAAAGTAACAATGAGCGCTGTTTTTCTATTATTTTAAAAATAATTTTGACAGCTTTAAAGTTGAAACTATACTGCATGTGATTATAAGCTTACTGTTGAATGCATTTTTATAAAGCTGCTGAAATTTATCAAAAATTACCAGTATACTTTTATTAATATCTCTTGTTTTCTGATCTCTACAGCAAGAACACATTACCTTTAACTGTTTTCTAAAGACAAGATAATACAGAAATGAGAATACGTCTTTAAAAAAGCTCAAACATTTCTCAAAAGAAAACATAAGAGTGGCCAACAGCTATATAAAAAGTTGATCAACTTCATTAATCATCAGGCAAATGCAAATCAAAAGCACAATAAGATATCAAATAACACCTGTTAGTATGGTCATTATCAAAAGTGGAATGATAACAAGGTTTGACTGAGTATGGAGAAAAGGGAACTCTTTACACCTTGTTGGTGAGAATATAAATTAGTACAGCCATTATGAAAAACAGCATGAAAGTTCTTCAAAAATTAAAAATCAAACTACCATATGGTCCAGAATCCCACTACAGTGTACATATCCACAAGAAATGTAATCAGCAAGTTAGACAGGCAGCCGAACTGCCATGTTCATTGTAGCACTATTCCCAGTATCCAAGCAATGGAAACACTTTTAGCCTCTATTAACACATGAACAGATAAAGGGGCATAGGTGGAATATTATTCAGCTTGAGAAGAAAAACCCACATTTGGGTAAATGTGGAAGACATCATGCTACATGAAATAATTCACTGATTTGTAGAAAATAAGGAAATCAATCTCCTAGAAGCAGACAGTAGAATGATGTTTGCCAGAGGCCAGGAGTTTAGGAAAATGGTTAGATGTTGGTCAAAAGGTACAAAGTTCTCCAAAGAATACAGTTATTGAGACCTAATGTATCCCATCGTGGCTATAGTTAATAATACTATAGTATATACTTTAAATATGCTGAGAGTAGATCTGAAATCTTCTCATCACACAAAAATATGGTGATTATATGGTGAGAGATCTTTTAAATAGCTTGATTGTGGCAATCTTTTCACAATGTATATCAAATCATTCTATGCACCTTAAATATAAATAATATTTGTTTGTCCACCATATCTCAAAAAAGTGGAAAGACCTAAATAAACAACTTATAAAAAACAAAATTTAAATTCCATTAAAAATTTGGAAAAAGGAGAAGCACAATTCTCCACAAAATCCACAATGAGCATTAGCAGCCTAATACTGTCTGGATTGCTAACATTAAAAAGGCTCTGGAGGTTCTAAATGGAACTTCTAACTAGAAGCTTATATAATATTGTTTGAAATAAGACATATATAATGCATTTTTATTGTTCAGAATGTAAACCGGATTATGTAAATATATCAACAACACCACAAAAGACGCTACATATAAATTTAGATGACTATCGTATTAAAAGACAAAGTGGATCACTACAATTAATTCTGCCAATCTGACTCAAATATTTTACCCAGTCTGAATATTTCTATATGTATACATAGGCAAAAAATACATATTTCATAAATAAAAACAAATATTTGCCAATTAAAAATAAATTTAAATGTGATAAATAATGCATCTACTCTTGATAAAAACAATACAGTTGTGTCAATAAACAATGGCACTGTCATAAAGACTCGGTCATGCTTGTCTTATCATCAGCAACATGTAAGTTGTACATCACTGTTACTGAAACTATATGTTCTCAAAATGATTACATGAAACTGATGATGCACAAGGTATTTTTGGGAAATATTTTGTTTTATATCTTTCTAAAAATTTAAAAGTTTTGGGAAAATAAATGTAAAATTTACCATGAGAATATTGGTGAAATAATTTGTGAGAGCCGTATACATTATATAATCGTCATGTACTGGAAGCCAAGAGGCAAATGAGGAAAATATTGGAGATATTCCACAGTATGTCTTTATTTAAACTTGTACTTAAAAATGTTGACACATTTTCCTTCTTTATGCAAGACTAACAAAGGCATAGTTAAAATATTAATGGTTAAAAATGTTCACTTACACACCACACACACTATATATATATGTATGTGTATATATATATATATATATATATATATATATAATCTCTAACGGTAGAACTTTGTATTACGCTTATATAAATACAACAAATATTTATATGACTCTAGAAATTATTACCGATTTTTCTAAAAGATGGATTCCTTGAATATTAAAACAGTGATTATTA